>PVLD010019003.1:0-37523 GCA_004027595.1 Dinomys branickii
AAAAATTGTGGTACATACACATGATGGAGTACTACTCAGCCATAAAAAATACAATGCAGGTACATACTGCAATGTGGTTGAACCTTTATTGTGCTAGGTGAAAGAAGGCAGGTACAAAAGGTAATATATTATGTGATTTCCATTTACATAAATACCCAAAATCAGTACATCGATAGAGACAGAAACAGGCTTGGTTGCCAAGAGCTACAGGGTGGGTGGCAGAGGGGTGGCAACTGATTCATGGCAATGGGTTTCTGTTTAGAGTGAGGAAAAACACTTTGTAACTAGGTAGAGGTTTGCTTTAAACTATGACTGTACTAAATGTCACTGATGTACTCACTTTAAAATTATTAATTTTGTGCTCTATGAGTTCCGCTTCATGAATGAAAGAAAAAGACAAACACAAACAGAAACACGACAGACAACCGGCTTCAAATAGGTTTGATTGATAGTGTCAAATGCCCCAGGAATGAGAAGCAGAATGAGAAAGGGTGAAACATATGCAGTGCACTTGGTAAGAGAGAGCCTTATTCTTTTCCTGGGGAAAAGGTTGATTCTTTCTTTAACACGTGATTACTGCCAGACACCCTTGCTTCTGCTTCTGTGTTTTACGAGGAGCGTTAACCTAACGACTTCTGCTTTCCCCTTTTCACCTGTGATGGCTTTCTGCCACTGCCACTGGCTAAGTAAACCTGTGTTTGTACCTGGCATAAATGGACATAGGGAGCAGCTGGCATGAGACTTGCAGGCTGGGAGTGAGGCAGCAGCCACACTGTCAGCCCCACACACCCATCACTTCCCTGCTACTTTCACTTCCCAGGAACCCCCTTCAGCTTCTCATTCCTCTGCCAGGCATGTGCATGTGTCTGGCCCCTTCATGAAGGGCCCAGTTCTGGTGGGACATTCAGGTCAGCAAGGTCAGAGTTCGTAAGAGTGGGTGTGGGTATCAGACGGGCCTTGGGTCTCCAAGTCATGTTGGTGAGTTTTAGTTTCTCTTTGCTTGTCTAATTTAAATCCATTTCCCTTCCTCATTCTTGCTCTATGGATTTTAAGTCACAACAACAACAGCTTCGAAAGGCTACTAGGCTACCTCTTGGAATCACTAAGGTCCAATCCTGAAACGAGTCTATCTGTCTATCTGCATGCTACGCACTCTACTCCTCTGACTGAACCTTTACTGATACACTACCTATTACTGAACTTCTGAATTTAGAGTCTTTATTTTGTTGACAGACTCACAATGCTTTTACTTTTAATTAATTAGGATTTCTACCTGTCCCTTGGCCAGGGCAGGATGTTATTACTGTCTCCCCAGAGCCTCATGTGGTGGGGCTCATAGGTGGGGCTTTTTCAGAGATGGCTGGATCTAGAGTGTGTGATGCTGGGATTACGGGTGTGTGGTGACTAAATTAGTCCACTGATTGGGCTGGCATAGTTCTGGGTGTGGATAATAGGGAGGCCCACCCTGGATGTGAGTGCTACTCACCGTAAGCGTGTGTATCCTTGATATAATAGAAGGGACAGAAAAAGCAGTGGTGTTGGCACTTCTTTCTTGCTGCCTCTTTGCTGCCTTCCGCCTGCCTTGAACTCTTTCTCCTCTGTGATGCCCTCTGCTGTGCCTCCGGGCCATGGAGCCAGCTGGCTACTCACTGAAACCCCTGCGCATTGTGAGCTCTCCTCCTTCAACTTTGGGTGTCAGGTGTTGTATCTCAGCAACAAGAAAAGTAACTAAGACACAAAGGAAATTTGTTTGATTTTCAACTACCAGGAATGAGACCAGAAATAAGAACTTCTGTAATTGGGGGAAAATGCCATGATGTACTCATAGTTTAGCAATTGTACTTCTAGATATATACCAGTCAGAAATTCATTTTCTATCTCTATATTTATGTACGTATACTTTTTCACAAAAGTGCATGAATGCTTATAGTGATTTTATTCATATTAGTCTGAACAGGAGCTATCCAAATGCATGCCAACAGTAAAACGAATAAAAATAATGTATTATAAGTACATAATACAATTCTGAATGACACTCAGATTGAAAATCTACAACTGTATGTGGCAGTATGGAAGAATGTTTAAAAATGTTGAGTGCATGAAGCGAGACATCTAACAGCCCAGGCTGTGTATTGCACTTACATAAAGAGCAAACAAAGCTAATTGACAAATGGTTACCATTGATGGATTGGCTTCTGGGAATTTTGGAAATGAGGTGAGTACTTGTTGCACTGTATGTTCAGTTTGTGAAGATTTGTTGAGCTATCCAATTATGTGCACTTTTATATATGTAAACTATTATTCAAAATAGTAAAATGTACTAAAGAAAAATTCATGTCAAAGTGGAATAAGGTAGGTAAAAAATTACTCTTTTTCTAGATGTATGGGTGTTATGCAGCATTTTATTGTAAAGACAAAAGAAAACACTCTCAGAAATGCAACAACTTAGAAATCTTAGCTGTAAAGCTGTGCTTAAAGAACTAACAATATGTGTTTTTGGTATAGAGAGAAATCAAATGACGTCAGAAATTTATCTCATTTGGAGAAGGGAAAGAGAGAGATTCATTCTTCATACTTGTTAGGACATAAGTTAAAGAATGTATGAAAAATTTTAACTAATAAGAGATATAAAGTGTGTAACTTCTAAATAAGGAAATAAAACTTAAAACAATATTCAAAGAAAACAAACAACGTTTGGGGGTAGAATACAAAATAATTAAGTAAAAATACTTCTAACAAATGCAAATACTTAATCTCGGCAATTAAAAGAGAGGTCAGCATATTGAATAAAAAAATTAAACAAATCAAGCAATGAGTTAAAATTTTGAACATTACCAGTAATACTATAGACATTATAAAATAATCAGTACTTTGAAATAAATAATTCATAAAAATTATTAATAAAATGAGTAATTTTCTAGAAATGTGTAAATGATCACAGTTCAGAAAGTAATAAAAATTGACTGAACTAGTTGTACTCAAATACCTTGCCTCACTGGTGTGAAGCCCACATTTTATGTTGCTTTTAGTTTGGACAATTCATTTATGTGAGGGATTTCTGCTTTGATGTTGCACTCCTTAGTGTGCTCCAGGATTATTTATTACAAGTGTCCCCTTTGTTTCAGAAATTGTCTTAGCTTCAATGATAAGCAATATTCATATACTAGCTAGTGTATGAATAGCTAATATATAGCTATATTCGATTTTGACAGGACAGGTAATACTTACATTTTAAAATCTTTGCCATACAGATTGGTAGAATCTGTTTTAGGGAGACAGATCTTTTTTTTTTTTTTTTTTTGCAGTACTGGGGATCGAACTCAGGACCCTGCGCTTGCTAGGCAAGTGCTTATTCCACTGAGCTATATCCCCAGCCCCCTATTTTAAACAATGCTAAAATGAAGCAAGGAGTATGTATCAAAGTAAGAAAATGTATAGGGCTACAGTTGTTTAAATTTAAATTACATAATATTGGTGAAAGAGTTGTTTGAAAGATTTATGATACATTCCCCTGCTAGCTTTTCTTCCAGTAGTTTTAGCTCTTACATTTAAGAATTTTTTTTTTTTTTTGGTACTGGGAATTGAACTCACAACCTCATGCTTGCCAGGCAAGGACTATGCCACTGAGCTACATCCCTGGTCCACATTTTTTAACCCATTTTTGGTTGATTTTTAGAACTGGTGAGAGACAAGGGTTTAATTTCATTCTTCTGCATGTGGCTAGCCAACCTACCTAGCACTATTTATTATAGGCCATCCTTGCTCTATGCATTTTAGCACTCTTGTTGAAAATAAGTAGGATATAGATGTGTGTGTTTATGTCTAAGATCTTTATTTTGTTCCATTGGTTTATGTTCAGATTATGCCAACATCATGCTGTTTTGATTACTGTAGTTTTGTAGTATACTCTGAAGTTCAGTTGTGTTATATCTTTTGCTTTGTGCTCAAGATGGCTTTGACTACTTAAAGTTTTTTTTGTAATTCCACATAACTTTTAAGATTGTTCTTTCTAGTCCTTTGAAAAATATTGACATTTTGATAATCACTATACTAAATCTGTGGAATATTTGAGGTAATGTGGATATTTTGACAATATTGGTTCTTACAGTCCATGAACATTTCCATTTTTGTGTCCTCTATAATAACTTTTAGCATATTTTAAGTAATTTTCAGGATTGCAATATTTTACTTCTGGTTAAGTATATACATTCTTAGGTAATTTTTGGTATCTATTGTAAGAAGAGTTGCTTTCTTGTGCTCACTTCAGCAGCACAATCATGCTTTCTTGATTTCTATTTCAGATAAATCTGCTACTGAAATATTGCAATGCTTGTCATTTTTGTGCATTGACTTTGTATCCTGGAACATTTTTTTAAAATAAAACTTTTTTTGAAGAAAAATAGAACCACCACACACACAGGGAAAATAACAAAAATTCAACTGATACAGAACAGAAAGTCACAAGTATCCAATGTAGTTTGCAACTACTGTTCAGTTTCTTAAATGGGTCCCCTCCTTCTGATTTTTCAACTGAAATGGTATCAAATTCATATAGAATTAAAAATCTGAAGGGAAGGGACCTGCTCTAAAGATAAGGTGACATCAAGAGATTCTTCCTAGAAGGACCAACTCCACCTAAAAATTGCTTAAGAGTCACTACTGAGGCTGGTTAAACAGTCTGCATGTCTCAGAGACTATCGGGACAGAGGTAGACCACTGATACAGATTGCCCCATGTGGAGAGAGAGGGAGCTAGCTGCATTTCCTTGCTAGATGAGTGCCTGTGCAGAAACCAAGGAAAAGTTGAGAAATTGTAGGCAATAAACGCTCAGAAAGAATTAGAAAGGAGTTTTAAATACTCTCTCTCTCTATATATATATGTATGTATGTATGTATGTGTATGTATGTATGTATATATGTGTGTGTATATGTATGTATGTATGTATGTATGTGTGTGTGTGTGTGTGTGTGTATATATATATAGTTAGACGTCAGTGTGAAAGTTGATGCAATTAGAGAGAAAGAGGAAACAGAAGGGAACTAAGGGAGGAGGAAGGGAGGGTGCGGGCAGGCCAGCCATAGGCCTCTGAGAACTCAAGACAATACTCAATAGGGGAAAGGAGAGTCCCAAGTCTCCTCAGTTGAAGCTCAGAACCAAGGCACTCATTCTGCTTCTTTTTTATTTTATTTTATTTTATTTTTTGCCCTTTTGAGACAAGGTCTCACTGGGTAGTTCAGACTGGCCTTGAGCTCACTTTGTAGCCCAGGCCGGTCTCAAACTTTCATCCATCCTCCTGCCTCAGCGTCCTGAGTGCTGGAAATAGGCAAGGAAATATGAGGTTAGGAGAAGCATTAAAGAAGTTCTACTTTTTTAAAAAGCAAACCAAAAATTTCTGCATCTCCTATACTGTATCCTGAAACTTTACTGAAGGCATTTATCGGTTCTACTACATTTTTGTAGGGAATTTTGGAATTGTCTATATATAAGACCAAATAATTGGCAAACTAACAACTTGGCTTGTTTTCCAGTTTGGACAATATCTTGGTTACTTTTCTTTCATTGCTGAGACAAAATAACCTGACACCCAAAATTAAGGAAGGAAAGCTGTATTTAGCTAACAGTTTGTGGAGGTTTCAGTCCATACTTAGCTGGCTCCAAGGCAGAGTGGCACATGGCAGAGGGCAACACTTCATGGCAGTGGAACACTGCAAAGGCAACAAGAGCAAAAGGGAGGGGTGTCAGCAAGCAGCCTCTTTCTCTCCCTTAAATATGCAAAATATCCACCCCAGGGCAGATGTAGCACTCACACGCATAATCCCAGCATTGGATCATGGATCAATCATAAACTCTATAAGCCTGCTCCATGACTACATGAGGCTTTGGGGGGACATCCAGACACAAACTACAACATTCCACCCCTGGCCCTCCAAAGATTCATGTACAGCCCTTTATGCAAAAAACATTTTAGTTCAGTTCTAAGAGTTGCTAAAATCCTAACAGTTTCAGCATTGCTGAAAAGTTCAATTCCTAAGTCTCCTCTGAGATGTAATCAAACTCTTAGCTGTGAGTCCTGTACAAATGAAAAGTTAAACACTTCCAACATTCAATGGCACAGAATAAACATTCCCATTCCAAAAGGTACAAACAGGAATAAAGAGCATTGAGACCAAAGTAAGTCCAACACGCAGCACTGACATTAAATCTTATAGTTCCATGTCCAGCATCTGCAACAATCTGTGGCACATTGTGAGCTCCAAAGGGCTTGTGTGATTCCACCCCTATGGCACTTCCAGTGTTTACAGCTCCAACATCTACTCTCTTGAACCCATCTTGCTCCCTCCTTGCACAGTTTTCCTCGAACATTCCACATCTCAGGCTTTTCCAAACTTCTGAGGTCTCCACTGAACCTCTGGCTTCTCACTCACAGCTACGCACACTGCCCTTTCAGAGGCACACTGCATGGCCTCTCAGGCCTTCTTCTGAAATCGAGGTGGAAGACTTCTTACCTCAGAACTCTTGCATTCTGTGTACACCTAAAACCAGGGCCACGTGGATGATGCCAAGGTCTGTTGCCACACTGAGCAGTAGCCAAGCTTTCCTCTCTCTTGACCATAGGGATCCAGTGCCTGGAGCACTGGGCACTCTGAATCCAATTCTGAGAAGCAAATTCTCTATGGTGCCTCCATTCTGGAACCTGGTGCAGCCGCCACTGTCATTCTGGAACATGGCTCTCTGTGGCTTTCTCCTCAAGGCAAAGTCTTTTGCTGGTTTGAGGGTGCAAGGGATGGAGACTTGCTTCTTGTGATGCTCTCAGGCCATCTTTTCTATTCTCCCATTCCTTCTCATCAATGGAGATTTCCTCAGCCTTATTTTTGCAGTCCTCAGCTTTACTGGAGCTTCCTTTGAGGCCAAACTCACAACATTTGAAATCATTCTGTTGAGCTCTTTGCTCTTGATTTTCAACATAAATCTGGCTAAAAGCCCCCAACAATAGCCATGCCACCCTACAACATTTGACTGCCTTGAAATTTCTTCTGCCAGATGAATTAGTCCACCATGCTTAATCTCAGTTTTAGGTAAAGTCTCTGGACACAAGCAAAATGCAGACAAACTTTCTGACAAGCCATAGTGTACATCGTCTGGAGCCCAACAACCAATGTAGTTCCTCTTCCCAGAAGAAACTTCCTGAACCTGGTCTTTATGGGTAGTATTTCTATTAGCCTTATGTTCTTCTGAGCTCTGACCAGAATCTCCCATACAAAACAGCTGAAGGCGTTCCAGCTCTACTCTTTCAGGTGACATCTCCAAACCTTTCCAAACACTTCCCACAAGCCATTTACAAAAGCTCTTGAACCACATGGTCACGCATAGTCACAGCAATGACCCCATTTCTCTGGTACCAAATTCTGTGTTAGTTAATTTTCTCTCACTGCTGAGACAAAATACCTGATGCCCAAATTTAAGGAAGGAAAGGTTTATTTAGCTCATATTTTGTGGAGATTTCAGTCCATGCTGGGCTGCTTCCAAGGCAAAGTGGTACATGGCAGAGGGCAAGAGTTCTTGGCAAGCGTTCATGGCAGAACAGAGCAAAAACAGCAAGAGCAAAAGGGAGGAATGGCTGCAAGCAGCCTCTTTCTCTCCTTTACGTATGCAAACTATCCACCCTAGGGCAGTGCGGCACTCACACCTATAATCCCAGCATTGGATCACGGATCAGTCATGAACTCTAAAAGCCTATCCCATGACTGCATGAGGCTTTGGGGGCACATCCGGACACAAACTATAGCAGACGACCTGCGTTTCTTTTTCTTAGCTGATTCCTCTATCACTTCTAGCACTATGTTGAATACAATCACTCAAAGCAGGCAAACTTGTCTTGTTCCAAATCTTAGAAAACCTTTACTTTTTTTCCATTAAGTATATTCTCTATTGGTTGATTGTAAGTAGAAAAACTTCTTTAGCACATGGGGATAAGCAGGACTTCTTAAAGGAGAACACACCAAAAACACAGAAAATAAACAAATAGGATTATATCAAACTAAAAGATTCTGTACGGCAAAGGAAACATTTAACAGACTGAAGAGGTAATTTATAGATTGCAAAAAAGTATTTACAAACTACATAGCTGACTTGGAGAAGTTTTCATGTCCAGCATTTCTAAAGAACTCTAACAGTTTAACCTGATTGAAAAATGGACAGTAGACCTCAACAGACTGGGAAAATTCTTAAATGAAGACAGACAAACTCCTAACAGGTATATGAAAATGGATTCAGTATCACTGATCATTAGGGATATACAAATTAAAACCATAACACACATGGGTGTGGTGGCTTTGCCTCTAAATTCCAGCACACCTGGAGGCTGAGACGGGAGGCTGGCAATTTCTTTCTTTTTTTTTAATTTTAAAGACAAAAGAATGGCGGCATATAAACCAGAATAACACAAAAACAATACAGGAAATACAAAATTATAGAGAAGATAGTAGGAAATTAGCACTGGATACTGTATTACATACTGTATTACATGTTATCCTTGCATTAGTTAACACAAAAACAGTAAAGGAAAAACCAAATTATAGAGAAGGTAGTAGAGAATTAACTCTGGATGCTGTATTACATATGTTATCTTCACATTTGTTGCTCAGTTATACAGATGATGGCTCATTCGATTAATCAATTTTCTCCACCCTCACCTCCATTGTTTTACCACTCAATCAGTCATCTTCCCTCTGATAATAACTGTGTTTTTGGGTTTATTTACTCCCTCGGGCTCTGACTTTGGAAAGAGACATGGCTCCTTCAAATTATGCTGTAACAAATATGGGTGTACACAAATTGCTATGGCAGGAGGAAAAGCACCCACGCTCAAAGATGGTAGATAGGCAGGGAACCAGGTTCACTATGGTAAGCCCCCACTGACAAGTCCTCAAGGCCATGGGTTAGGTCGAGTCGGCAGGGTTACCCAGTGAACTGCCAGGCTTCACCTCAACACGGTGTGTCTGGAGGCCCAGTTGAGTCCTCAGGGCTCCACCCCAGGGAGGCTGTGCTGGGGGCCCGGTCGAGTCCACGAAGGTTGCCCCCAGTGGAGCCCACCAATTTCAAGTCCCCCTTGGGCAACTTAACAATTAATGAAGACCCTGTATCAAAACAAAGAAGTGAGAGAAGGCCTAGAGCTTACTGCAGAGGTCCCAGGTTCAACCCCCAGTATTGCAACAGAAAATAAACAAAAAATGCAACATGCTATCACTTCACTCCGTAAGAATGGCAGTCATTTAAAAAGCTTAATACACACACCTCTGAAAATATCGGGGAGAAAGATTCCTTGTTCTCTCTTGGTAGAAACCAAAATTAGTACAGCCATTATGAAAAACAGCATAGGGATTCCTCAAAAAATGAAGAATAGACTATCGTATGATCCAGCAATCTTACTACGGTAAAGGAAGGTTTACCCAAAGGAAATGCAACTAGTGTGGTGAAAAATATCCACATGCCCACATTTACTGCAGCAGTATTTGCAATAATCCAGACATAGAGGTGATTTCAGTGTCTATCAACTGGTCAGTGAATAAGGAAAACGGACATAACAACGAAATACTATTCATAAAAAGAACTAAACCCTGTCATTCTTAACAACATGAACAGAATCATAGATCATTACATTGAATGAATAAGCCACACACATACAAGGTTCGTATAACCTTGTGTGAATCCAAGGGTTGACCTCATAGAACTTCAGAGTTAGCAGAGGCTAGAAGAGCAGGCGGGTGGAGGAATGGGTCAGTGTTGACCGTGGACGCTGAGTTCTACCAGCAGTCATGTAGGAGAAAGTAGTTCTGCTGGAAGGAGAATAGAAGTCACAACGATGTACTGTAAAGTTCAAAAGTTAAAAGGAAGGACTCTGAGCTTTTACTTGAAAGAAATGATAAATATTTTGAAATATAGATGATATGTAAATTAACATGATTAAGTACTGTGAAATGTACCTATCAAAACTTCACATTACTCCATTAATATGCATAATTTTATTTTGTATGTATTAGTTAAAAATAAATTGAACTAAAAAATACCTATGGCACAAGGTTGAGCATTTAGATTTAGATATTATGTATAAAGGACACTGGTATCTGACAGTCTTAATTACAAAATTATTGATAAAACATGATGATAAATTTTAAAGCAATACTATAAAATGCATGAAAGACTAAGTGGCACTATATAAAAACTAAATGAGTCACTTCTGGATAATGGGATGCATGACTTTTA
Source organism: Dinomys branickii (assembly GCA_004027595.1). Lineage (NCBI taxonomy): Eukaryota > Metazoa > Chordata > Mammalia > Rodentia > Dinomyidae > Dinomys > Dinomys branickii. The sequence goes on from PVLD010019003.1 coordinate 10,264, forward strand.
GTTTCTTCTTCATATATTATAGTTTCCAAATATTTTTACCATAAACATCAATTTTTCTACTTGTATAAGAGAGCAAATATTGCTTCAGCAATTTCAAATGAAAGAGTCAATACGTTGATTTCTGGATATTTATGTCTTATTACATCATGTATAAAAATTTTGATAAGCTAAGATTATTTACCTGCTATTTAAGATCTCACTCCTAATATAGCAGAAAAGACTCAAACACAATTTAGGAAAGAGAATCTATTGTATTGATTGGAAAGCATCCTCTGAGGATTTTGTTTTCTAGAAGTGCAAGGCGCTCAGAGATATTCTAAGGGGCCCCTTTGTTCCAGGGTTGAAGCCTTGTGCAGCTTCTGGGCTTTTCCAGTCCGGTTGCATTGATGCTTGTAGCAGTATTCATTTCTTCTTTTCTTTGTAACTATTTTTATTATTGATTGACACATACTACATTTACATATTTTAGGACACAATGCAACGTTTAGATTCATATATATATATATATATATATATTTTGTATTGATAAAATCAAGGAAATTAGCATACTCATCTCCTTCAGCGTGGCTTGTATGTGGGGGGAGAACATTCCAATTCCTCTCTTCTTATTACTTTGAAATAGATAAAGTGAAAATTGTTGACTATTTCCATTATATAATAGAACTTATTCTTCTTAGCCTCATTTTTTCTCCTGATAAAGCAAAATGTAATGCAGGTTTTGAATTTCAACATAGACCCTGCATAGCAATTTTGTAGATCACGTTATCTCTTTATCTGTACTGGGGAAAGAAATCTCTAAATGATTTGCCCTTCATTCAGTTTGATACTGCCCGGAGCCACAGAATTTCCAGGAGATCCAGTGTACTCTAAATATGTCAGCCTTCTTCTCGATTACATGAGAAACCACCCCACAAAGTAATGTCTGTTATAAGTGTATTTTCTTCCCCTTTCATCAGCTCAGTTCAGGTACTCTTTTGAAGAACTTCTTGTGCTTCTGGTAACCATTCAAAGTTTTCTAGATCTTTCTCGTTCTCTGAAATTAAAGACGGTGTCATGATGTAATTATCTAAAAGCAGATCTGATATTTCTTTCCCCTGATCTTTCTGCCGCAGTCTTCCATATTAAATTAACACATGAAGGAGATATTAAATGATGTGTTTATTTCTTATGACTTCTGTAACAAATTTCCACAAACTTGATGGTTTAAAGTAACATTTTTTTTCTTCTTCAGCTCTGGAAATCAGGAACCCAAAATCTCCTCCACTGGGCTGAAGGCAATGTGTTGAGAGAGCCATCCTCTGTCTGGAGGCTCCAGGGAAGGAGTTGTTCCCTGTCCCTGGCAGCTTGTGGTGGCTGCCAGCATTCCTTAGCTTGTGGTCACATGAGTACTATCTCTGCCACTATGTTTGTCTTCTCTCTGTCTGTATTAAATCTTTGTTTCCCTTTTAGTCAGGACAATTGTGATTGCATTTTGTGCTGACCTGGATAATACAGAATAATTTTGGCGTTCCAAGATCCTTTTCTGTTTTTTTTTTTTTTTTTTTTTTTTTTTTTTTTTTTTTTTTTTTTTTTTTTTTTTTTTTTTTTTTTTTTTTTTTTTTTTTTTTTTTTTTTTTTACTTTTTTTTTGTTTTTGAGGCAGAGTCTCTCTGTGTAGTAGTGCAGGCTGGCCTTGAATTCACTTTTGTAGCCCAGTGTGGCTTGAACTTCCAGTGATCCTCCTGCCTCAGCCTTCTGTGTGCTAGGATTACAGGCATGGACCATCATGCCTAGCTACAGAGATCCTTTTCTTAATATTCTCTCCAAAAGTCTTTCCATGTAAGATAGCATTACAGGCCAGATTGATCACGTTGCATGTTGGAGAGCCTTTTCTTAGCCTCCCACCGAAGGCTTTCAAATTTGCATATATATTTATCATTCTAGATTTTGGGTTTTAAAATTTCACAGAGAGTATTTTAATTTTCTATCAAAACTAAAACTATTTTGTGAATATAGGTAGCCACAAAATAGTATGGAAAATTAATCTCTACAATTATCTCAAAGCATCACTTTTTTTGAAATTTAAGAACACATTTTAGCCCAAATGATAGGAAGGCAAAAGGTGAAATTACTCACAAATATTTTACTTCTTTTTTGGGGTTTAGGTACAGAAAGGAAATTGTCTCACATTTTTTAAAATTTTATTTTGTGCTTATTGAAAACATTAGAAAATGCCTGTAGAATTGAGACATTATCTTTCAGAAATCATTTCACACTGTGAATGACCAAATTAAGTTGCTTATGTGTTCATGTTTGAACATTAAGCTAAAAAAATTCTATTAGGAATACTTCTTTCTTTTTGTCATAAGGAAATGATATATAGACATGAAAGTTTATCATGATACTTACAGGGTAGGTAGAAATAGATTTATGAACTAGGAAAGCAGCCGCTTACCTTCCTAGAGTGGATAGTCTAGCTTCCTTTAATTTAGTACTGGGTATTCATTTCACAAAAACACTTGGGGACCTTCAGTTCTTTCTTAATACAATTTCTTAGATGTAAACGGACTAATGACCCCAAACAAGTTTGAAAGCTTTGGAGAAGAAGAGAACTTGACATTCTTTTTTATTCTGGTGCTACCTAAAATGTTGGATAAGTAATTGAGTACATATAGTACAGCAAATCATTGACTGGAGTGTAGTACATAACCAAAGCCAGTGTTCAGTAATACCTCCAGCTGGACTATTGACCACTAGGTCTTATCTTCTAAGATCACTCAATCACCTGGATGAATTGTATCACCTGAATTAAAGCTAAATATAAAGTGTACAAGAATACATTAAATCTCCCGAAAGGAATTAGTGCTAGAGATAATAATGTTCAGTGTGACAATTAAGAATTATATCAGTTTCCTATTGCTGTTGTAATAAACCACCTCATGGTGTTATGAAATATCACAGATTAACTTACTGTTTTATAAAATGGGTCTTATGAGGCCAAACCAAAGTGTTATCAGAGGTGCATTGCCTCTGCAGTCTTTTGAGGATCCCTTCTTTGCTCTTTCCAGCTCAGAGGCTCTCTGCCTTCCTCGGCTGGGCACCTGCTCCCTGCAGTGCTCTAACTCCAAGTCTATTTCCATTCTTCCACCTTCCCCAACTCTGTCCCTCCTGTCTCCCTCGCATACGGATGCTTGGCTAGGTTCATCCTGATTACCAAGAACACTCTTCCCATTTCAAGATCCTTAATTTAATCAATTGTTGAAAGTTCCTTTTGTTTTTTCATGTAACACAGTCATGTTTGGAGTTTAGAACATGGCCATTTTGGGGGACCATTGTTTTGCATACCATGAAAGTCAATATTTCTTAAATGAGTTTGGCATTTTTGAACAATACGAAATGGAAAATGTATGTCTTTTCATTTCTGCAAGTACACTTAAGGAAATGTGGGTTAAGTGTGTGTGGAGGATCCCACAATGAAATGTGTTTTGATGTTGCAACAGCAGATGTATCACCCAGGGACACTCTTTGGAAACAGCAGGAGCCTCTTGCCGACTTTCTCTTCTGGCTTAGAATTCATCTTCTTGCCAGCTGCCAGCTCTAAACTACAGTGAGCCTCTCAGTTTATGGTCCTTTCAAGATGAAATCTGTTACACTAGTAGAAAAATTGCAAAACTTATGTAAATCAATAAGTGGAATGTATATGACAACACAAAGTCCTAGTGTGCCCAGAGTGCTGCTCCTGCGAGCTCAGTGTGTTTAGTCTGTCTTGCAAGCATATACATTGTCATTCATTTGCATATATGCATAGGCATGTTTTAAACGACATTTTTACAGATTCTAGATGCAATAATTAAAAAATTAATAAGAGAGTTCCATGTTGAAACCTTCCATATTATGTTGTAAATGTCCTAGGAGGCTCATGAGTCGTCTACGTGATAACATTCCTGAGCAAGACTGGAATGTTCTCCCTAGAGTCCTCTCTCTGTGCTGTGTCATAGACCTAAATAAGGGGTCCATCTGAAGCCAGAAATGGGCTGTAGGAGACTGACTTAGGAGTTTTATTTTTTGTTAATTTTAGTGCCTGTTCCTATGTTAGTGTTAAAGGTTAATTGCACTAATGTTTTCTCACTCATTCATCAAGTAAGTTTTGAGCACCTGTCACATCAGGCCTGTGTGGAAAGCAGGAGACACAGTGCCAAACAAGGAAGACATGATGTCTGCTTTTTAAAAATGTAGTCTCTGGAGGGGCGGAGAAACAGCAGTCGTTGATGCTGTACAAATAGCAGATCAATAAAAGTGTGATTGTGATATGTGTAGTTGAAGGAGAGTACTCCTAAGAACACAGAGGAGAAAATTTATACCCATCAGGAGATGAAAACAGATCAGCCTAAGAAATTCTTTTCTATTATATCTGTATGACTAAATGTTTGAGTTGGATTTTCCTCCTATTTTGTGTTTTTGTACAAATCCCATTTTTTTGATGCTTCAATAAACAAAGATCTGCCGCCATTCCAAAAATTTCCCTAGTACCCATTTTCTTCCAAGGCCTTAGTTCATCTTGGTTTTCAAAGTGCAGTTAAAGAGTGATGGGATATTTGTATTTTGAAAATTTATGGGACTTTATGTACTGAGTTTGTTCTTCCATAAATTCAGGTTCAGTTTGGGAGGTTTGACTTTTCAACTAAGGCTCCACTACAGCTCTCTAGAAATTGCTGTGATAATATTCTGCCGCTGTCTAGATTTTATGGCACTAAGTTCTGATATGGACGCTGCCATGTTTTGCCTTGGGAAGCCCTATTTCCAGCAAGCAGAACAAGACAAAGGCAATACATTTTCACACCCAAATACACATTTACACTTTGATGAGATTATCTAACTGAAATTACTAAATCAGGACAATGTAATAACTCTACGCAGTTTTATGAATAATATTTTCAAGACTTATTTCAAATAATTGCACCTCCTCATAATCTAATTTGGTAAACAGTGCTCTAGAAATTGCTGTGACAGTAGTCGGCCATTGTCTAAACATTTGAAGGGACAAGCCTATGCTGATTTTGATAAGTTTCATGCAAATCTCCATACAAGAATATTTTTGTTATATTTGCCAATACTGTATTTGTGGGTTTGGGGAATAGAAAGCATCATGTTTCATTGCAAAAGGCATTAATGCCTCTTACCATCAGGTGACACTATTACTACCTTGACACACACTAGAGCACCACCCAGTTCCATTCAGCCATCCGGTGGGGATTGCTCTGTGTTTACTGCTTAAAAAGTTCGGCTGGAAAATCAGCCTGGCTCTGAATCTTAGTCCTACTTGTGTCAGCTTTGACACCTATACAAATATTCATTCCCTCTAATTCTTTCTCTGAGAGAAAAATAATCAGCTACCCATAGGCTTGTGGGGATTTATGAGTGTGTGCACTGCGCAGTGCCTGGTGTCCTGTGAGATGGTGAATGCTGACTGCTACTATTTGTCCTGAACGTTACATCAGATGATAGGTCGTGCTATAGCTGGTGGGCCTCACGGGAGGGGGGGGGCTCCCAGTGTTGTACAGAGACGTAGAGCACCGAGCAAATGACCCTCTCTATATGGAGACATGCTGAAGTTTGACAAGAGCCATCTGGAACAAAACACGGGAGAGACAGAGGTGGGTTTGTGTGTTTAGAAGTGTTCCACAGACCATGTGACTTTGTGTGAATTCAGGAGGAGCAGAACTATTTTGCTTGTGGAACAGAAGGGGAAGAGCTTACCAGGCAGGGGAAATAAGAAAAAGTCATAGAAACATGCCTAGTAAAACAGAGAACAATAAGGAGCACAGTGGCTCTTTGCATTGAGGACATGATGGGGAAGCTTCTGCATGAAGGTAAGTTGAGGACAAGACAGTGAAGTCTTTGCTCAGCACTCAGCTGCAACCAGATGAAATATTGCTGAGAAGGGATTTCTATTAGTTGACGCGGTTCAGTGGCAGCATGTATCACAAGCGGTAAGTCTATATATTTCCATTTGTCAGCACCATCAAGCTATCAGAATATTCTCACTCTTAGCTATACCTTACATACATTATTCAGTGTGCTGAGATGCAATCTTTGAGTTTTCCGGAGGGTGTGTGTGTGTGTGTGGTGTGTGTGTGTGTGTGTGTGTGTGTGTATGTGTGTGTGTGTCTCTTAGACCATACATATTCCCCAGAAGATGCATCCCTCAAGCTGAACATAATCTCAAATTATGCTGCCAAAATCATGTGAAATATAATCCCATTTTTCCAACTCTAATGAAATTGTGAAGAAGGTCAAGCTTGTCTTTCACTTGTTCATTCCTTACTAATTCATCTCAGTCTATATACATAACTTAAAATATATCTTCAATCTTATCCCTTCTCTTCACTTCCGTAGCGGTCACCTCTATGCGATAAGAAAGTCATCACTTCTTACTGGGGTAGAGTCAGTGGCTCCCAACTGCTCTTCCTGCGTTTACTCGTGTTTATTGCCTTTTCCCATAAGTGCTCAACTTATCTGAAGAGAGCACCACCATTGCATTATATCTTTGGCTTTCGCTTTCCAGTGTCATCGTGTCCACTTAAAATCCAAGCCAAAGCTTTGCGCTGGCCTCTCATCGCTTCTCCAGTTTCACTCACAGGCCCTTGGCTAGACTCTCTTCTTGCTTGGTCTCTGCCCTTACTTGAACATTAAAAACCCTGCCCCACCTCTCATCCCCAACAGGAATCTTGGATGTGCTACTCTATTTGCCTGGGATGCCCTTCTCTCAGATGCCAAAAATGCGTGGTCCCTCATTTCACTCAGGTCTGTCATTGTGGGAACTTTTGACAAAATATTTAAAGTTACACTTCCCTCACCTCCAACTTCACATTTGCTTTCACCTTTGGCATAACATGAAACATTAAATAGGGTTCCTTTGTCCACTGTTTGCCTTGTTCGTTGCTCCTCCCCACCAGAACGCACGCTCTAAAAAGGCATGGATTTTGTTTTGCTTCCTGCTTTGTAATGTGCTCATATTGCAGAACACTGCAGCTGACCCTAAAGTATTCGTTTAATGAAACCTTGAATTTTACTTGTCCCTTTCATTTACCCTCTGTCTTAGTTACTTATTCATTTCTGAGACACTTTACCTGACACCCACCATGTAAAGAAGAAAGGTTTGTTTTGACTAATAGTGAAGTGCGCAGTTGTCTGGCTCCAAGGCATAAAGGCAAAGCGGAGAAGAGTTCCCCATTATGGTGCCCACAGAGACGGGAGCAGCAAAGTACTCCTGTAAGTCAGACCCCTAGTGTTCCAGCTCCAACCAGGCCCTACCTCTTGACAGCAAGGCGGAGAGTGGCACCATTGTCCAGCTGCCTTCCAGAAACCCCACTTCAGAACACATGGGCTCTGGGGAAAGATGTTACATTCAAACCCAATCACCATCCATTTGTATATCACTACCCACCCATCCAGCCCTTCATGCAGCTTACAAGCAGCCTGAGCAGGCCTCTTCCCTCATTCTAAAAGTTCTCTGTATGTTAGAACTAGTAGTGTTTTCTGGCTAGCTACTCTGTTGGACATCTTTTTCCTGCTGTAGGACTGAAATATAACTCTTCTGAAATGAGATATTTAAACTTTTCATCTTGTAGGGTAATGGCCAAAATTCTCCTTGATTATACAATATTTCCTAATAACGAAAATGTGTTGCCACTCCATGAATTCTTTTTTTTACTGTACTGGGAATGAATTCAGACCTTTCCCACTAAGGTACCTCTCCAGATCACTCTTTTTATTTTGTAGTCAGTTCTCACTAAATTACAGTACTAATTTACTCAGGTTGAGCTCAAAATTGTGATCCTCAGCCTTTCAGAGTACTGGAATGACAAGATTGAACCACTATGCTGGCTTCAATTCTTTATATTTTACATTAATAAATGTTTCCTTAATAATTGGAAGAACTAGTGGAATTGCGGCTTGATTAACTAATGCTACAGACTGGACCTTTATCTCTCACTCCAGATTCATATGTTGAAACCTAATACCCAGTGTGATGGTGTTTGGAGACAGGGTTTTTGGGAGGTTATCAGTTCTATGCAGAAGCAGAATGCACATTACTGTCAAGTGCACATAGAACATATTCCAAAGTAGACCATGTTCTGGAGTATATAGCAAATCTTGATATAGAAGGATTCAAATCATACAACGTGTATTTCTGATCCAAATAAAGTTAAATTAGAAATCGATTACAGAAATAAATCTGCAAACTCTGACTATCTTTGAACATTAAATAACACAAGGATGAATAACCAGAAGCCAAAAAATCACAAAGACAATTAAAATTTCACAAAAATAAATTACAACATATAGAAATTCATTTAATTTTTTTTTATTTGGTACTAGAAATAGAACTCATGACCCTGCACTTGCTAAGGCAGCCGCTGTGCCCCTGAGCTGTATCCCCAGCCTGCAATTTGTTTAATGTCGCTACATCAGTTTTCATAGGGAAAGTTAAAACAGTAAATGCTCATTTTAGGAAAGAAAAAAGGCCTTAAATTAATGACCTAAATATTTACTTTAAGAAAAAATAATTCAACTCATTTTATGAAGCCAGCCTTTGTAGCAAAACAAAGACATTATAAAAAAGGAAAACTAGAGATCAATATTCTATATGAACATAGATTTTTAAAAATTCTTTATGAAATATTAGCAAATGAAATCCAGAAATATATAAAGAAGATCTGAATTGTAACCAAATGAAATTTAACCCAAGAGTGTGATGTTTGTCCCCCTTTAAAAAATGAACTGTAATTATTGTATTAGAGATTAAATACAGGAGTCCATATGATTACCTAAGATATATGAATGAAATATTTAAAAAATTCAAAATTTATTTATGTTAAAGACTTTCAAGCATAGGAGGAGGAGGGAACATTCTCTATCTGATTAGAAGTATCTATGAAAAAACCCTATAGGCACTTCAGACATTAATGCTGAAATAAATGTTTTATCTCTAAAATTGAGGGTGAAGCATATCTTCCCTTATCAAATTTGTTCAATATTTTGCTGGAATTTCTAACCAATGTTTTAAGGAAGTACAAAGAAATAAAGTGCGTAGGGGTAAGAAAAAAATTTCTTTATTAACAGCCCATTTTTAGATCATGTATATAGAAATCCCAAAAAATTTACAAAAGCATCTACAAAACACTGAATTTAACAATGTACTATGACATAAGGTTTATGCACAAACATTTAAGTTATTTCTATATAATAACAAAACTTGAAAATTTAAAGTAAGTGAACAATATAGTATATAATAACAGTTGAAACACAAAATACCTAAGGATACATTTAAAAATATTTACAGAGCACGTACACTAAAAACTGAAAGAATTATTAGAGAAATTAAAGATAATGTAAACGAATAAACATACCAGGACTGTGGATCAAAAGATGAAATATTATTAATATGTAAATTACTCCCAATTAAATGAATAAATCTAGCTTGATTCCAATTAAATCCTAGCAGTTGTATTTTAGATGTTGAATGCTGATTCTAAAATTTTCATGTGCGTACAACAGATCTAGAATGGCCAATTTTGAAAAATTAGAGCAAGTCTAAAACTCACACTGTTTTCAAGATCTAAAGTCAAGCCCTATTATTCCATCCAAGTGGATTGCCAAACTGATGAAAAATACAAATATGTGGAATATAAATCCAATAAACTGGTTTGTCTAGGTGAGCGCCAACATAATGCAATGAGTTATAATCTTATTAACAAGTGGTGTTATAGCAAAGAGATGTCCACTGCCAAAAAGAGATAATCTGAACTCTTACTTCAGATCATATTCCCAATTTAACTTGAAGTTTGTCATAGATTTATCAAACTGTAGGAGCAAAAACTATAAAACTATGTGCAATAATGTGGAAAACCTATTCTCAAAGAAAGCTGGTAGGAATGCACAATGTTTGGTAAATAATTTTTGCAGTTTCTTACAAAGTTAAACATATACTTATCATATGGCCCATAAATAGTTGGAATAAAAGCATAGGTATATAAAAATACTTGTGCTTGAATGTTCATAGCAACTTTATATGCAGTAGCACCAAATAGGAAACAACTCAATGTCTTTCAGTTGGTCCATGCACAATTTTTGTGTATATTTATAAGACAGAATACCATTTGGCACAGAAAGAAATAAACTAGTCTACATACAATAATATGGCTGACTTGCAGAAACATTATATAAGGTAAAAAAAAAAAACAAATCTAAAACATTAGCTCACAGAAAGTAGATCATTGTCTGCCAGGAACCAGAGAGAGAGAGGTTGAAAGGGATATTGGGAAATTTTCTTGGAGTAATGGTAATGATTGTTATGATTGTTACAGTAGTTAATATAGCTGCATACACTTGAAAACTTTACTGAATTAAAACTGAAATTTACCAACTTAAAATTTAATGAACTAAAACTGATCATTTTTATTGTATAAAATTATACTTTGCTAAAGCTGATAAAATAAGAAAAAGAAAAACAATTGATGCAATTGATATACATATAAGAGACCTCTTAGACTTGAATTTAGCTTTTTAAAACTAAATTAGGGAGAACATACTAGGAATAAACATGGCTAGACCTCTAGGTTACCATAACCATGTTTAAAAATACCCACTGCTTTCTTTCCTTATTATCTTACTCCTTATTAACCTCACACCTAGGATATCATTGTGCCTTGCTGACATTTTTTTTTTTTTTTCGGTACTGGGGATCGAACTCAGGACCCTGTGCTTGCTAGGCAAGCACTTATTCCACTGAGCTATATCCCCAGCCCCCTTGCTGACATTTACTCGGTGAATGTTACCTGACAAGTAGGAAAGCAAAAATGGAACAGTCACAGAAAGTACTCTGCAGGAAAGTTCAAAAATGGAAGAGACTGTTGACATTTTGATCTGTTCACTTTTCGCCCTCCTCTTCCTGATGGTTTACCTTTTTGTGTAAGCAAATAAACCAATCAAAATGATTCCTTCCTGCTACCAGTACAGTTTCTTTGAACAAATATTTAAATTATTCAATGCGGGCCTGCAAGACAAATGGGTGGACTTTGCCCTGATTCTATCACAGGCTGTGTTAAGTGCTCATTCTTATCAGGCTTCCTCAGAGCCATAAACACGAGCTTGGCTGACCCTATTGTTTTTGACAACATTAAATGTGTATAAATTGAGAGTTCATGGAGAAATATGGACTACGATCTGTTATGTTACTGAGTTGTTTTTAGAACTATTTAATCTTTCGATAAATATATACTTCTTTTTGTTATGTAGCACAAATCAAGAAAAGCATTATAAGGTGTCTGTAGAAATTTTAGAATTTTTTTTCTTGCTTAGTTCATAAAATTGCATTCATATCATTTTTCCCCCTGAAAATATGTTTTCTCAAGTAAGGCTTATGTTCTCAAGATGTCACTTTACAATTTTAGGTTTAACGTTATTTTCATCAATTTAGATGAACATGTAGGAGAAAGTTAAGATGTTTACTCATATTTACTACACGAAGATAGAATCAAATTTATATGCACAACTAATAAGCACCAGCACACCTGTAGTGAATATCTGCATTTCTGTCTGACCCGTGATGATTTTCTCTTCTTCCAGTAACAGTACCTTCCTTTACTTTCAATTGTTTACTGGTTTAAGATCAACCAATGATTTTTGCCTTTCATAGCTAAGGGGAATGAATACAATAAATGTAACTCAATTTGGTTTTTAAAGACTTTCTGTTTCTCTCTTTTTCTTTTTGGTGGTCGTTCTTTGAGATTGAACCAAGGCTTTTTGTATGCTACTACCAAGCCTGAATTTTGAATTTTAAAAGATTTCCTAAAGATGAACAGTAGAGCTGAGTCCCCTCTAAAACTGTGATCTGAAAAGACAGTTCAAGTTCCCAAGACTCCTGGAACCATCCTTGTGTCTAGTCTTTAAGAAAGAAATGTTTTCTCTTTCTCTTTTAGGTATGTAATATAAATTCCCCTTCTTCTTAAGCAATTGGTGCCAATGAAATTAGTTAATTTCCTAGGTAATTCCTTTTCACCTGTGAGCTCTGAGCATTAAAGTCACATGAGTGTCCTGAGTGACTTTGTTTTTGCAAATGCAAGGTGCATCTAATACCATGCCTATCAGACCATGACCTGTATGTCTGCCAGTGCTTTTGCCTCCTCTCCAGCTCTTCCACTTGCTGCCATTGGCCACCTGGTTCTCCTCCTACTCCACTCCTCTTATACTTTGATTATTTAACTACTTCCTCCCTGTTTCAGGATGTGGTTTTCCATAAATCCTTGTTTTAAGAATGAAATTCTACATAGCTCTCAGACATACTTTCTCTCATGAAGTCCAATCATTTCCAGTTCTAATACGTAGTGCTCCATTTTTCTGTCAGGATCAGCAAAAGGCCTGGAACGTGAGATATGTGGCCGCTTTGCATATACACTCTTGCATCCCAACTCTCATATTTTAAACCCTTCCACTTCACAGGTATTGGGAACGCAAATCCTTCTGCCTTTCAAGAGTGCGAAGTAGGAACTGGCTTCTTTTTGATTCATGACTGCATGAGGCTTTGGGGGGACATCAAGACACAAACTATACCACCGTCCCTCCCTCCACCCTCCCTCTAGCTCTTGATCTAACTCCCATTTGCAAGAGAGCTATCTTCCTGCTGCCTTTTATCTACCTTTTATTTTGCTCTTGATTTATATTTTGAGCTTCTCAGAAAAGGTAAATCATGGCATATTTAAACTGTGTGCCTGATTTATTTTACTTAGCAGTTTGTTTTCAAGGGTGCATCTATTTTTACTACAAATGACCTCAAATTTGCCCTTCTTTATAGCAGAATAGTACTCCGTCATATATAAATACTACATTTTCTTCATCCATTTGTTTGGTCATAGACATACAGGCTACTTCCAAGAGTTAGACCTTATGAGCTGTGTCACTGTAAACATGGGTGTGCATGCGTCATTGTAATAGGATGTCTTTAACTCTTTGAGGAAGACACCTAGAAAAGAAATAGCTGGGTCAAATAGTATTTGTATTTTTAGTATTTGAAAAATCTCCATACTTATTTTCATAATGGCTGTACTAGTTCACACTCCCACCAATAATGTAGGAGGGTTCCCTTATCACCACAACCCTTCCAGCATTTGTTCTTATTTGATTTCTTAATGATAGCCATTATTTCTGGAATAACATTATCTCTCCATATTGTTTTAACTTGCATTTCTCTAATGGCCAGAGATGTTGACCATTTTTTCATGTTTAGTGATCATTTGTACTTCTTACAAGTGTCTATTCTTTTAAGTTTTCCATTTCTTGATTAGATCTAATGCTTTGAGTTCTTTATATATTCTAAATATAGTTTTCCGTTAACGATATAGTTGGCAAATGTTTCCTGTTCTGTAGGTTGTCTCTTTACTCTGTCAGTTGTTTTCTTGCTGTCCAGAAGCTTTTTGATATGATTCTGTTTGTTGATTCTTGATATTTCTTGTGCAGTGTGGGTTCTGTTCAGAAAGTCTTTGCCTATTCTTATGTCTTCAAGAGTTTATTTTATCTTCCAACATGTTTTTATTTTAATAGTTAGATCCTTGATTCATTTTGATTTTTAGCTTAATACTTAGTGAGAGACAATATGTCTAGAGTCTATCTTCTGCATGTAGATAGCCAGTTTCCCCAGCAACATTTGCTAAAGAGGCTATTTTTTTCTCCAGCAAGTGTTTTTGCTCCCTTTGTCAAAGATGAGATGGTTAAATGTGCTTAGGCTTGTTTCCATATGCTCTGTTCTGTTTCACTGATCCTCATGTTTGTCTTGTGCCAGTACCATGCTGCTTTATAACTCTAGCTTTGTGATGTAACTTGAAATTTGGAATTCTGATGCTTCTTGCTCTGCTGTTATTGCTCACAGTCACATTTGCCCTTGTGGGTCGCTTCTGGCTCCATACGAATTTTAGGATTTTCTTTCTAGTTCTGTGAAGAATGTGGCTAGTGTTTTGACTTGGATTACATTAAACCTGTGTATCAGTTTTAGGAGGGTAACTTGGCAATACTGATTCTGCTTATCCAGAAATAAGGGACAGCTTTCCATTTTGTGATGTTCCCTTTGATTTCCTTTCTCAGAATACTGCAGTTCTCATTGCAGAGGTCTCTTCCTTCACTGTTCAGGTTAATTGCTAAGTGTTTAATTTGTCTTGACGCTATTGTGAATGGTATTATTTTTCTAGTATCTTTCTCTGTGAGTTTACTATTAGTATAAAGAATGCCATTGATTTTTGTACATTATCTGTCTTGTTTATCACACAGGATTATTTAAACATTAAAGAAGAATCATTTAAAGTATTGTGGAAGTTATAACTTTATTAAAATAGGAAACAGTTATCATTAATCATTTTTCACTTTAATTGATAATCTTGCAACAATGACAGTGTAACAGTTTGTCACTACTTAGTGCCTCCCACCTACTAGTTATTTTGCTAAAGGACGAAACCTTGAAGATGAAGGATAAAAAGTGGCCTCCATTCTCATGTGTCACATTCAGCAAAGGAAAGGAATATCTAATAAAGACACCCATTATATTAGTTGTATATATTTTGCTAGTCAATAATATATAACTGTGCAATCTAACTGTTACAATTTGGATAAGTGAAATCCATATAAAAGAAAAGAAAGTGCCTGACATCAGAGGATATATCAGAAAGCTGGCCTGGTGCTCGATTCAGCAGCACACCTACTAGAAAGCTGGTCCTATGTGACCTCTACCTTACACAGCAGAGGGGTTCAAGGGAAGGGCTGAGCAACCAGGCAAGGGTTAGGGCAAACTCTTATGCATAAAAATAGTGCCCATCTGGTGGACATTCAGAGAAGAGTGTGTGAAGGAAAGTTGGCAGGCCACGAGACTTCAAACAATGACTGAGATAACCCTACCAAATGGCTTCTGGTAGGAAGCAATCCTATTTAATAAAATACTTTAAATGAGGAGTTCAGATTGGTTTCAGTTGATAGAAATTTGTGTTCCACATGTGAAATGAGAATTATGTAAAAAGATTTGCATTCAGCACTGGTGTGTGTTATTAGTGGATTGTTGGTTACTGGCCTGCATTTACCACAGTCAAAGAGCAAGAGAGGAATCCTCTGCACAAGGCAAAACTTAATTCTACTCATTTCCCCTCCCATGCCACTTTCCCCTCATCCTGTGCCTCTTCCCATTTGCAGATCTGTCTCCTTGTTTTCTTCTCTCTGTCTTTTAACATGCTCTTTGTTTTTACGTGGTCTCTTGCAATGATACCTATGGTATTTAAGATTGTATGACTGGTAAACATCATGTACTGCAAACATGTGTAATACAAGAAAAAATTAATTAAAGTAGATTAAATGAAAAAAGGAGCCTCTGTGATAGCATAAAACAATTTATCAATTACTACAGAGCCCCCAGTGCCAATGTTCACCTTAGTTTTAATGACCTGTTACCCTTAATGTGATTTACGATTACCACTCTTTTCTGACACCTCCAAATCGACCCTACTCCTCTTGAAATCTAGAGCCTGACAGAGGTGAAGAAAGGTTCTGATACACACTATAAAATGCTAAAATGACAAATGTGGAATGAAACAGATATCCTCTGGTCACAGTCAGAAAAACAGGGAGAGTGCTATGAAATATATCGGTAGGTCTTTGAGCTACAGTTTCTTTAATACACACTAAACAAAATCTTATGTGACTATCAGCTGCAATGTGCTGGCACATGGTATGTATGATGCCATTTAAAATCTGCAGATAACTAACAGATGAATAATTTCATTCCAACAAAACTTAATTATGATGTCCAGACACCAGTGTTTGCAACATATTAAAACATTTATATTTTCATAAGGAGATATTTGATTAAAGGATAAAAGAGTTCACAGAGTATTCTGGGAAGACACAGAACATTAAATGTTAGCAATAAACATTTATCTACTATAAGTTTAATCACTTTCCCTGAAGATCATTTTTAATAAGCTATAGTAATTCATAGTGTGTCATGTCTTTTAAATCACATTAGGACCTCGTGATTATAATAACTCCCATCATATCAGGTCACTTTCTCTGAGAACTTGGAAGGAGCTAGATGTTTCCCTTTCACCTATGCTTTTCCAAGTGAGTCCTGTGGGACTGTTCTATGTGTGTGTTCTCTGAAATGGATACAGAAAGTTCAACATGAATTGTTGTTATCTATGTTTTCTCACTGGCTGATGACAAACATAAGGCATTTGTGAATGCTGCTGATACATATTAGGAGCATACTGCATGCGAAATTAAAAGGAAAAGCATTGTTTCACTCTACAGAGAGGTCACACATGACTGTCTTAGAATTTTATAGCCATTGATTACATGGTAAATTGTTTTAAGCCTATTAATATAAACAACTGCAGTGCTGACAAATACTATACCTAGTACTTTATTTTTGTTATGCTGAAAAACATAGTTTGCAGTGTAGTTATAAGCTAGTTATAATTTTAATAAAGAAGTAGCTAAAGTAAGTGATTGAAATATGTTCACATATGTCCATTGCATGTAATTTATTTTACAGTGCTGGGAATTGAATCCAGGACCTTTACACTGTCCCTTTTTTATTTTGTGTCAGGGACTCTCTAACTCTTTAAATTTCCCATGCTGGGGTTGAATTTGCGATTCTTCTGTCCCCACCTCCCAGGGTACTGGGATTATTGGCATGCACTGATGCATCTAGCTCATTGTAAGTAATCGAGATTATAGTATGTATGATCAATCATTTTATACCAAAACTGCATTTCAGTACTATTAAGAGAACACACTTATCAAAATTCTTCCTTACACAGCATCTAAGTTCTTATACAATTATATTCTTTCCTGGATATTTCTACCACTAAAGGTATAAGGATAGTGGGCATAGAACAAAGGCTATCCCTTATACTGAATAGTGAATACTCTTTGGACATTTAAAAATTTCCCCTTGTTTATTATAAAGAGAATAAAAAACAATAATAAAACAACAACAACATAGGTGAAGCAAAAAGCAAAACCAATAAAAACGATACAGAGTTTCAAAACAAAATGATAGGGATTAACAGTGGTTGTTATATTACATATTGTTATCATCAACAAAGTTGCTCAGATTACCAGATGTAAGAATGCAATATTGGTCAAACCATTGCAAATAACTAAAAATCATTTAAAAACATTAGAAACGATATAGAACTTCAGCAGACAAGGTGGTAGAAATTCACCAGTGGTTATTATATTGCATATTGTTGTATTCAAAGTAGTTGTTGAGATTACCAGATATAAGTATGCAAAATTGGTCAAGAATTTTAAGCATTAACTGTTTCTCTCAATAAGCCATTATACATCAGCAGTACAATTATCTCAGCTATCCATATATATATATTTTTCCCCTTCTTTTGTTCTTTTTCTCCTTTCCCTCATCTCAGTTGTTTCTTCCGTTTAGCAATTTCTTTCCCTTTCATAAAATCTACTGTACCTTTTGGGTTTCATTTACTCTTTCAAGTTCTTACACGAGGGAGACAACACATGTTTACACATGTGAGTCTGATTTATTTCACTTACAAATATGATCTCTCATCGCATCCATTTACCTATAAATGCCCCAAGTTTATCTTTTTGTAGTTGAGTAATACTCCATTATATGAAAATACCTCATCTTTTTATCCATTCCTCAGTTGATGGGCATTAGGATTGTACCCAAGATTTAGTTATGACATTGTATGCTATAAACATGGGTGCGCACATGTTGCTGTGGTATGACATTTTTAATTCTTCTGGAAAAGTACCCAGAAAGGGAATAGCTAGGTTAGTGGGACTTCCAATCTGAAGTTTGTGAGGAATCCCCACGCTGATTTGCACAGCGGGTTCACAAGCCTACACTCCCAACAACAGTGGGGAATTGCCCCCTTTCCCCCACAACCTCCCCAGTATTTATTATTGCTTGATTTCCTGATGACGGCCTTTCTTTCTGGAGTGAGACGGAATCTCAGTGTTGTTTTAATTTTAATTTGCATTTCTCAAATGACCAATGACGTTGAATTTTTTTCATATGTTTATTTGCCATTTGCATTTATTCATCTGAGAAATGTGTGTTCATCTCAGATGCTCATTTTTGGATTGAGTCTTTGCATTTTGGAGGCCTGATTTATCTTGACTATATTTTCTAGATAAAAGTCCTTTGTCTGGCAGACAGTTGGCTAAAATTTTTTCCCCATTTGTGGGTTTTCTTTTTACTCTGTTGGTGATTTCTTTTGATGCACAAAAACTTTTCCATAAGATGTGAACCCAGTTGTTGATTCTTTGAAGTATTTCCTGTGAAGTTTGGTATTTGTTCATGAGCTCTCTGCCTATCCCTTCATCTTCAAGATTTCTACCTAATTTCTCTTCTGGTAGATTTAGTGTTTCTGTTTTAATATTTAGATCTTTGATCCATTTTGACTGTAGTGTATGGTGTTAGACATGGGTCTACTTTTAGTCTTTGGCAGGTAGAGTGTCAGTTTTTTGACCACTTATTAAAGAGGCTATCTTTCTTTGAGTGAAAATCTTTAGGCCCTTTGTTAAAGATAAGGTAGCTGAGTGTGTTTCTAGTTGTGTCTACATCTTCTAAGCTGTTCCATTGATCCTAAAGTTCATTTTTTTGCTACTACCATGCTGATTTTATCACAATAGCTTTGTAGTATAATTTCAAGTCAGGGATTGTGATGCCTCTTGCCTTGCCTTTGTTGCCCAGGATTGCTTTTGCTACTGTAGGTCTCTTCTGGTTCCATATGAATTTTAGGAAAGTTTTCTGTAGATCTGTGAGGTATACTAATGGTATTTTAATTGGGATTGCTTTGAATCTGTGCAATGATTTTGGGAGTATGGCAATTTTCCTAGTGTTGTTTCTTCCTAGCCATGAGCAAGAAATATTTTTCCATTTTCTGAAATTCTCTTTAATCTCTTTTTTCAGAGTACTGTAACTTTCATGGTATAGATCTTTTACATTCTTTGTTAGATTGATTCATAAGTATTTGATTGTTTTAGATGCTCTGGTTTTGGTATCAGGGTAATGCTTGTCTTCAGGAATGAATTGGGGAGAATTCCTTCCCTTTTGAGTTCATTCAAGTGTTTGAGAAGAATTGGCATTATATCTTTTCTAAGTTTCTTGGAGAATTCAGCGGTGAATCGATCAGGACCTGGGTTTTTCTTTGTTGGAAATTTTTTAAATTCCATTTTCAATTTTCTCTGCTGATATTGAGTTATTCAAGTTTTTATACTTTCTTGACTCAGCTTTAGTAACTCATGTATCTAGGAGTCTGTTCCTTTCCCCCGTATTTTCCATCCTATGAGAGTAAAGATTTGCAAAGTAGGTATGGATAATGTGAATTTCTATAGAATTTGTGGTGATTTCATCCTCTTCATTTCTTATCACATGAATTTGCAGTTTTTCTTTTCTGATAAGGTTAACTAGGAGATCATCAATTTTATTTGTTCTTTCAAAGAACCACCTCTTCAATTCATTAATTTTTTGTATTATTTCTTAGTCTTCTTTGCATTAATTTCTGCTCTGATATTTATAATTTCCTGTCTTCCTTAAGTTTTAAGTTTGACTTGCTCTTCTTTTTCTAGAAGGTGAAGTTGCAACATAAGATTGCTTTTTGTCCTTGTTCTGTTTTCCTGATGTGAGAATTCACTGCTATAAATTTCCCTCTGAGGAGTGCTTTCACTGCATCCTACAGATTCCTGTAAGTTGTATCTGTATTTTCATTTAATTATAAATATTGTTTAATTTCTTTGTTAATTTCATCTGTTAACCATTGGTTGTTCAAGAGGGTGTTATTTCATTTTGATGTTTTTATAGAGTTTTTGCAGTTTCCTTTGTCATTAATTTCTGATTCCATTGCATGAGATAACTTCATTTTCTTTGCATTTACTTAAGCATGTTCTATATGCTGGTATATGGTCTATTTTAGAGAATATCTCACGTGAAGCTGTGAAGAATATGTATTTTGATATTGTTGGGTGGAACACTACATAAAGATCTACTAAGTCCATTTGTTCACAATTTTGGTTTAGTTCTGTTATTTCTTTGCGGATTTTTTGTCTAGTTTATCTATTTGTGATAATGGGGTGTTAAATTCCCCTGTTATGATTGTATTTTTGCTTATTTCACTTTTGACATCTATCAAAATGTGTCTTATATAGTTGGGTGCTCCTGTATTTGCTGCATATATACTTATGATTTTTATCTCGTCCTCTTGCAGTTTTCCCCTAACAAGTACGTAATGACCTTTTTTATCTGTTTTGATCATTCTTGGCTTGAAGTTCACATTGTCTGCATGCAGGATAGCTACACTTTTTCTGTGTTCCTTTTTCTATCTTTTTACTTTCAGTCTATGAATTAAGTTTTGAGTTAAATGTGTTTCTTGTATATAGCATATTGTTGGATTTTGCTTCTTGATCCTCTCTGCCAGCCTTCTTCTTTTAATTGGTGATTTGAGACCATTTGCACTGATGGTTGCAACTGATACATATTCGCTTATCTTTGTCATGTTATTTTCCTGCTGTTGGGTCTTCATTTTTCCCTGTTTATTTTATTATTCTGGTGGTTCCTTTTTATTGTTGTTCTTGAAATTGTGGTCATTTTTATCTCTTTCTGTAATATCTTTTAGTATTTTTTGTAGGATTGGTTTGTCACACAAATTTTTTTGGTTGTTCTTTATCATGGAAATATTTTATTTCTCCATTAATTTTGAAGGATAGTTTTGTAGGGTACATCAGCCTGGGGTGGCAGTTGTTTTCTTTCAGGACCTGAAATACTTCACTTGAAGCTCTTCTTGACTTGATGGTTTGTGTTGAGAAATCTGCCATGATTCTGATTGACTTTCCTCTATACATCATCTATTTCTTTTCTCTAGCAGCATTTAATATTCTATTCTTTTGCTGAATTTCTGGGATCTTGAATATTATGTCTCAGTGTAGATTTATTTTGATTATGGCTAACTGGAGTTTTATTTGCCTCACATATTTGTATGTCAGATTCTTTTCCCATTCTTTGGAAATTTTCTGCTACTACTTCTGCAAATGGTACTTTTATGTAATTTGTGTTGACTCCTTCTGCTTCGTTGACACCTATCAGTCTTATATTGTTTTTCTTTGCATCATCTTTCAGCTGTTAAATTGTTATTTCCTGTTTCCTTGCTATTTTTAAGGGATCCTTCCTTTCACAATTATTAGCTGTAATGCTGTCTTCAAGGTCTGAAAGTCTATCTTCAGCCTCATTGAAGCAGTTTTGCCAGCTTTTGATGGAATTTTTAATATCCTGGATATCTGTTTGAATCTGTTTCATGCATTGGAATTCTTTCCTACATTGTTCTTTTAAAGTTTCCATCATTTTTATATGCTCCTCTATATTCATCTATGTCTTCTTTAGGTGGGCTGAGCAATGTTTTCATTATTGTTGTCATTTCTTTTTTTACCTCGGAGATTAGTTCTGGTCTGATGTCTTCTATGGTCTGATGCAGTTGTTTCTTTACTTCCGCTGTTATCATTGCAGAAATTTCAGGTGTATTACTTCCAAGGTCTTCTGTGTCAGTGTCTCCTGAATTTGTTCTGGGTTGGGTGGAAGTCTGAGATTGCATTTTGCTCCTTTGTTGTGTCATTTTTGAAGACTTGGAGGCCCCTTGGTGCCCGGTTTCACTCCCTTAATGGTGTTGGAGTGGCAAGGCAAGGACCCAGAGGTCCCCAGTGCTCAGTGTGGCTCCTCCAATGGCGTGTGGCTTGTGGGGTGTGGTCACCATTGCTCCAAAAGCTTTCTAGGTGTCAGCCTGGCTCCTATGCTGGTGGGGCATGGGTGAGTGCATAGTCATTCCGGCCCCTGAAGCACACCCGTGGGGGAGGGGTGAGCATGGCTCACCAAGGCTCCCAAAGCTGTCTGTGGCCCTGCCAGGCTTCCGTGCCAGCTGGGGGAGGTGCGATGGCAGGGTCACCAAGGCTTCTGAAGCTGTCTTGGGCTCAGCTTTGCCCCCTTGAGGGTATTGTGAGGTAGACATGGTCACAGAGGCTCCTGAAGCTGTCCTGGGTTCAGCCTGGCTTACTGAACTCTGATTTCAACACTTTCACTTACTACCTGTGAGATCTTGAACAAATTACTACACTATTTTAATGCCTCTGAAAACATAAATAATACTAGCACTTAACTCAGAATTGTTCTGTTTATATAAGCTAGTTTGTGTTATGCATTTATTATATATCTAGCTTTTAAGTGTTTAAGAATATTATTTTAATTTTGTCTTTTCAATGAGTTACCCATGTACCCTTAAGGTACTTAAAATATTTTGTGACAGTTATCCGAATTTTTATTGCAGTTTGTTGTTTAGTCAGTCTTTGTCACTGGACATACATATCCAGGGCATCTGCTTTAAACATTAACATAGCATGTGATGTGTGGCACATATTCCAAGCTCAAGAATGTTTCTTGTCTTAAGGATCATGTGAGTGTAATCACAACAGAGAGTGTTTGTTTAGAAAACTTTCTGTTGCCTGGACCAAATACCTGAGGAAATAGGAAACTTAAATAGGGGACAGTTTCAGAGGTCCACTGAACTAAGTTTTAGGCTTGTGGTGAGGCAGACACTTTATGGTGATCAGGTGTGGTGAAGGAAAACTGCTCAATTTATGGCATCCAGAAAGCAGAGAGAGAAAAAAATTGATGGGCTAGGAACAAAACACACCCTTCCTGAACATTTCATATGGACCTGCTCCTTCCATATAAGTCCCTCATCTCCCAGTCATGTCATGAACTTAGAAATCCATCAGTGAATCTATCCATCAATGAGGTTAGATCTTTCATGATATGTTTACTTTCCAAAAACCCCATTTTTGAACACTGCTGCTCTGGAGACAAGCCTCTGACATATGAGCCTTAGAGGTCACTTCAAATCCAAGCAGACTTGTGTTGCTAAAAGGATTAGATGTGAAAACACAAGTAAAGGACTTGGTACCAGTGATGGAAATTTTAAAAATTTAAAAATCAACTACTAGTCCAATGCCATATTAGGACAAAATAAGATCATGCAGTCCACCATGCAGCTCATCTGTTAGACTCACTCAGTCTTGACTGACTACAACCAGGGGCAAGCCAGAGATAACCTGCCCTGGCTCAGTTTGACCACACCCAGCTGCCAGCCTGTACTTTCCAGTCCCCAAACCTTGTTCGCTAACTTGTTTCAAGGACTTTTTGCCCAGCAACAAAGAACAAGTGACACTACCCAATAAAGAATTTACTGTGCCTTTAAGCTTTTGTATCTTCTACTTGCAAAACCTATATAACCTAAGCCCAAAGTCAACTCTGTGCTGATGCTTTGGGCGTGATTCCCCATCAGATCACCAGTGTAATAAAGTTGATTGTCTTCCAGCTCTTTGGTGCAGAGTGTTCTCCATTCAGTTCAGTACTGGGGTCCATAACATTAGGAACTCAAAGAGTGATTGAATTCAGTCTGATAATTGTGTGTGCTTATAGTCGGTATTGTCAGTTAAATCCATATAAGGAAGAAAAGTTAATTCTTAATTAATGTTAAAAGTTTATTTTGCAAGGTAATTCTGTAGTTGATTATATTGCCTGGCGACAAAACCTAAGGGAGAGGCTAGAAACGGGAAGATAAGTGTGACCGTGATTACTTCCTACATCCACTTTGCTTACCCTGCATTACAGACAGCCACGTGGACAACAGACTAGGAAGCCAGCATCATAAAGCAGGGCGGTGTTACAAAACTACCTGAATTTTAGGTTCTTTTTTTCTTAAGAGAATGAGGAGTTAGACACAAAATGCTGCTGGCATTCTCACTAGGCAACAACTTCCAAGGAGCTCAGAGGTGGCTCTCTCTTTTCTCTTGGGCATTTCACCTTCAGCTTGCCCATCAGTGACTCAGGGAAACACCAATATTTAGGAGCTCTGCTTTGGGAAAGCTTATCTGCAAAAAATGTAATTTGAGGAATTCTGGATGTTTTTGTAGTAACCATATTGACCCACATAAGTAACACATTTTTTTTATTGCTGCAGATTTTATTTCTGTTACCTTTCTCCTCACTCTTCACCTTGTTCATGCTTTATGTAGTATCTGATAGCCAAGAGAAATTTAAAATTATAGTTCATTTTCCCTGGTTAAATGTCGAGAAGGAAAAGCAGCTATCAAAGTAAAATGATTCAATTAAAGATTCTTCTGGCAACTTGGTCTTTAGTGATGAGTACAGGAAAATAATACATTTTCAAAGAGACTATAAATCTGCAATCATGAAAGAAAAATTGAACATGACTTAGATTTCAAATATATAGTTTGCAAACTAAATCAATCATTTGCTAGGCAGTAAGAGTTAGTTGACAATATACTATACTTTTTCAGTTGTTTCTAAAGTGGAAATTTTTTATAGTGGTGAATAAATTTCCTGCTCCATCAATAGTTTTTGTTTTTGGATTTTTGCAAAGTAAATATGCTACAAAATAGATGAGTTTTAGAAGAGATCATGCAGACAGTCTGTAGAAAAATCTTATAAATATAATCTCATATAAACAGTAAATGCGTTCTTCATATGAAGATAGAGTGTTAATTAGTTTAGTTTAATCACAGATTTGCTGCATGCTAGAAGTTTAAATTTCATGGATTGGTGATTCAATTCGGTAGATCATAAAAGTAACTATGGATGTATTACTGATTGCTTTGCTGACTCAATTATTCAGCTTTTCATCCTTGGGATAAAATACTGAATGTAAACTCCTTGACAGAGGAAGGTTTTGCTTTCGCTTACAGTTTCAGGAATTCAGAGCACAGTCAGTTGGGACCGAGGCATGAGTGTCATGGTGGACATGTGTGGTGGCACAAAGCTGGTTCATCGTGCCTTGGAAGCAGAGCAGGGGAGACAGCAAAGAGGAAGAGGTCAGGGACCAGAGAAGATACCTAAGACCACACTTCTATGATCCAACCAAATGTACCCAGAATTGTGCTTTACTGATTCTCTTTTATTTTCATTTTTGACTTTTATTAGTACATGCTTGAAGTACATAATGATTGCACTCACTGTAAGGAATTGTTACCTGCATATAACACATCTCAATTCCCTTCTTTTCCCCCTCCGTCCACCTTCTTTTTATTTTCCCAGCATCCTATTCACTTATTTATCTTATAAGACCTTATAAAGTTGACTGTCATATATACAGTTTGCAAATCAGATGAATAGACCAAAAAACATGTGAAACATGTAAGGCAATTGTACTAAGTTAGGGTACACTTTAAGATATATTTTCTATGCTGCATTATAATACATTTTTTATTTCTCTTTTTTCCTTTTTATCTGTCATATTTTTGATTTTATATATACAGTATTGAGTTTTTCAAATGAGAGAAACCATTCCATATTTAAGCTTGTGTGTCTGAGTTTCTTCACTTAACATTATGGTGTCCAGGTGCATCTATTTTCCTACAAATGACTCAAGTTTATCCTTCATTATGGCAGAGTAGTACTCCACATTTTTTTAATCCATTCATCTGTTGATGTTCAGATAGGTAGTTTCCAAGACTAAGCAATTGTGAATTGAGCTGCTATAAACATGGGTATGCATGCATCACTGTGGTATGATGTCTTTAAATCTTTTGGGAAGATATCTAGAAGGAAAATAGTCAAATGGAATTTCTACTTTTAGCTTTTTGAGGAATCTTCATACTGATTTCTATAGTGGTTGTATTAGTTTAAAGTCTCACCAATGATGGAGAACTATTCCTTTCTCCTCATCATCTTGCCAGCATTTGTTGTTGGTTAATTTCTTTGTGGTAGCCATTGTTTCTGGAGTAAGATGGAGTCTCAGTGTTATTATACTTTGGATTTCTTGAAGGGCCAGTGATGCTGAACATTTTTTCATTTATTTATTGGCTGTACTTTTTCATCTGAGAAGTGTCTATTCATTTCAGATGCCCATTTTTGATTAGGTCTTTAAATTTGGGGGAATACAATGTTTGAGTTCTTTATGTATTCCAGATATTAGTCCTTCACCCAAAGAATAGCTGGTACATTTCTTTTTCTTGTTCTGCAGGTTGTCTCTTCACTCAGTGCTTCCCTTTCCTGTGCAGAGGCATTTTAATTTGACATGTTCCTATTTGCTGATTCTGGGTATTATTTCTTGCACAATTCAGGTTTTGTTCAGAAAGATTTTGCTTCCACCTATGTCTTCAAGAGTTTTATCTATTTTGTCTTCCATCAAATTATGTTTCTGTTTTAATGTTTAGATCTTTGATCCACTTTGATTTTAGTTTAGCACATGGTGAGTGATACTGGTCCAAGTTCCATTTTCAGCATCTCTGGATAGCTTTGAGCGAATCAAGTTGGCAGTTAAGCTTAATGATCACAATAACACAACATGGATGCCTCATGCATCTTTAATTCAACTCTGGTTCAAAATATGCCTTATTCATAGGTTGATTGGGTAATTACTCATATTCACACATTAACACATTTATATGCTCATATTTATTGTGTATACCAATATTTCTCCAGAAATAATCATGTAATAATTTTATTATTATATCCATAAGAGATAGGGATGAAGCAGCAGAGATGTCTTTAATGATGTAAACCCAGGAATATGGTACCTTTCTACCAAAAAACTTGAAGAGATATGATAATAGAAATGGGTTATAGTACTCTGCACTTCTGACTCAGGCAGAAAAACAAGAGATATGAATCACATTAGAAAGAGATTAAAAGGGAAAGCTTTTGTATTGACAGCATCTTAAAATATTAGAATGAGTTACCTAAGAATGCTGTGAAGTTTCTAAGATTATGAAAGATAGTAGAATGATTAAGTGGTTGTTTTTGCAAGGCTAGAGATAGATTCTTCCAGTTTTGGGGATACATTTAGAAAATGATTATACTCAAAAACTTCTTTCTAGTTTAACAAAATTTCTTTGTGGCATTCACACTAATGTCTGCTATCATTCCCTGACACTATACTTGCCTCTTTGCAATTCCAACAAGGATTCTCATAACTGCATATCAACACAGGTTGCAACAAAAATAAAAATAAGTGAAAAATGAATAAACACCAATGTCTTGGTTACTTTTCTCTCGTTGCTGAGACAAAATACCCAATGCCCAAAATGAAGGAAGGAGAGGTTTATTTAGCTTACAGTTTGTGGAGGTTTCAGTCCATACTTGGCTGGTTCCGAGGCAGAGAGGCACATGGCAGGGGGCAAACTGTTCACAGCAGCAGA
>PVLD010019004.1:0-37516 GCA_004027595.1 Dinomys branickii
ACGAGGAGGAGGAAGAGAAACAAGAGGAAGAGGAAGTGAAGGAGGAGGAGAAGAGGTAGAGAGGATAAGGAGGAGCAAGTAGAGGAGGTAAAGAGGTGGAAGGAAATGAAAAAGGACATGGAAGAGCACATCATGGAAGAAAGGAAGAAAGGGAAAAGTACAGAATCAAAGAGAAAGAATGAGATACGCAGACAGAAACAAAGAAATGACAAAAGAAAGAAAGAAGGGAAGGAGAGAAGAAAGGAAAGATGAAGGGAAGTAGGAAGGCAAAGAAAACAAAACAGGCAAAGCAAAGAAGCGAAAGAGAAAGAATCAGTCCTCACCCACTCCCACTGCTCCTTTACTTTCTAATCCCAAGCATGGGAAGAAAGGCTCTGAGCTGTGTGAAAGGAAGGAAGGAAGGAAGGAGTGAAGGAAGGAAGGGAGGAAGGAAGGGAAATGTTGGGCATGTAGCTCAGTGCAGAGAACTTGGCTTAAACACCAGTACTATAAAAGTAAACAAGAAAAAAGAAAATTTGTAATCGACTTTTAAAGAAGGCAGCATCACACACTAGCTATTAGTGTCTATATACCCAGCTGTTTTTAAATATATAAGAATTCTGTAGACCTGATATTTATTGTAGATAGCTTATAACACAAGCACATAAAATACATATTTGTTTAAGTTTCCCTGCTTAAGTTATAGTTCATCTAGCCATCAATCTGCAGAAAAAATCTTTCTTTAAAGGTATAACTCTGGGCTGGGATATAGCCCAAGCAGCACAAGCATCTGCCTAGCAAGAACAAGGTCCTGATTTCCATTCTTAGTATCAAAAAACATCAATTATTAATTAATTACCAATTATTATTAAAATTATTAAAATCATAATAATTAAGTATTCAATTAGTATTATTAATTATTATTAATAATTTAATAATTGAATGATTAATCACAATCATTTAATTATTTAACTATTTAATGTCTAATTCTCACAGAAAAATAAAATTATACTCACCTCAACTCTTTTAGTTCTTTGACTTTGTACTATATTTGTTAACAAATACAGATTATATATATATCTGTGTGTGTGAGTGTGTGTGTGTGTTATACCTGCATATTTAATATATGCATATGTAACTGGAGATATATGTAGTGAAAGTATGTGAGCACATGCACATATCATATGACATCTGTGAATAAATGTAAATATCAAATATCAAATATATCCTATGTATATATCATATATCTATATAAATCTACATATGCAGTATAAGTGCTTTTAGAATTCCTGCAGGAAGTAGCAAGAGGATGGAAAGGATGTGTTGAAAATGAGGGGCAGGCAACATCTTGAGAGGGCTTCATAGCAGTGAGTCTTTGCCTAAAATGAATTTCAAAGGACATAAACATTCACCATATGTCTCAGTCACACTTTTATGCGTGCGCACACACACACATGCATGTGCATATATAAGTGCCAGTACACATATGCTAACTGCTTTTCTAAACAACCAATTTACAGTGTTTCACACCTATAAAGTTGCGATGAGCAGGCTGTAACATTCCTGAAATTGAGTAGAAAAAGCAAAATTTTCTCTAAAGCCTTGATGTGCATATGGATTTTTTTTGTGCTTGAAAACACATTTTCAGTGATACAGAATGTGAGCAAGTTTCCTTTTAACATGAGCGTGATAATTTACACGTCCACGAGCAGCATACACACAATATGCATCTTCACTTCTGGAGCACACTGATACAGCTTCAGGTTGATAATATCACTGGCAGAACTGTGATGTTAGATAAACTTAACGAAATTAGTGAGGTTTATATATGTGCTTGGGCTCAATCCACATTATTTACTGCCCTTGGGATAAATGCGCCAGCCGCACGGTGATAAGAGAAGACGAAATCATGACTGAGAAAGTAGCTCAGTGGCAGAAGCTGAGCTTGGTGTGCACAAGGTCCTGGGTATTTACAGAAGTAAATAAGTGAAATAAGAATATTTACCCTGCAGTAGATGAACATTTTTACGGACAGCTACAAACATTTGAACAAAAACGGGTGACTCATACAAAGTGAGAGACAAATCATAGAAAAGTAAGAGCATGTAATGTAACAGAACAACACCCCGTATCACACAAATATTGAAGTGAATCATATATGTTTATGTGACACACTAAAGGCGATACTGGGCACAATGAAACACTCTAAAAAGTTGTACATTATGGCGAAACCTACTCATTCGGCAGACGTAATTAACAAATACATTGCAGAGTCCTGAGGCAATAGTACCGATGTCATTTCCAACACTCAGAGCCTCAGACAGGAGGATTTCAATTTCATGTCCAGCACGGGTAAAGTAGCAAGATCTTGTCTTATTTAACAATTATCTTGTTATTCTCTTTAATGGTTTGAACAATTTTCCATTCTTATGTCTGGTAATCTGAGCAACTTTGTTGAAGATAATAATGTATAATATAACAACCAGTGTTAATTCCTATCATTTTGTTTTAAAACCCTGTATCAAATTTAATGTTCTTTGTTTTGTTTATGTCTGTGATGTTGCTATGCTGCTATTGTTCTTTTTTCTTTTTTTTTTTTTTTTACATTTTTAAAATAAAAAAAAGGCTCTGGGTGTAACTCAGTCTGAAGGCGTTGGGTTCAATCTTCACTACTACCTAGCAATAACTACCCAGAGGTTCTGCTGTTTGTTTGCTGGTTATTTCTTTAAACACATCTTCCTCCTTGGAGGAGTTACTACTCAGGCATCAGCAGCAGCCTCGTGTTCAGGGGCTTGATTTGGGAAATGGCTAGAAGTAGAAAGACACCTGCTGCCCACTGCCTTCTTGATTTTACCCTGTTAGTAAAGTGTGTGCGTTGCTCAGTTCCTATCAGTTGAAGAATGTAATGGTTTCTTATCAGGTATCGCCATTTGAAACTGCTAGGATTAAGAAGAAGCATTTTTTGTTGTTGTTGCTGTTATCAGCTAAAGCGCTTCTGTTCGTTATCTGTATACTCCCCTGGAGGAGAAAGTGACACACCTATTATATGGTCTTGTTCAAAGATGATATATTCTCTTTCCAGTGTTCATCGCATTTAAAAAATATCTGTTTATATCTATGTATTGTACCCAAGGTCTTATAAGATTAACACACACAGATATAGAGAGATAATTCACACAGAAGCTATACACACGCAAATAACAAAATTCAACGACACTTAAACCATCCATAATAGAGAATTACTCAAAATTTCCCAAACCTTTTAATGTACAAAGGGAAAAAATGTCTATAGGTTTTTATACTGTGTTTTTTACTGTGTTTTACTGTGTTTGTTGATCATAACCCGTAACACCATCCAATGACGGAATAATTTATGGAATTTCATCCTAAACAGGATGGAGATGAACATGTTACAGATCCTTAAACAGAATGATGAGCCAACTTCTGCAAGATGTGTGTTTGAGTTTGTATAGAAAAGCACATTTACTAAACACACACACACAGATGTATGTATACACATACATGTATGCTCATTATGCATATATCCAAGGCATAAATTTTGCTATCCACTCCATGGAGTGGATATATATATATATATATACACATACATATATACACACACACACACACACCCCATATGCATACCATATGCATACGATATACATACCTTATATAGAATATACCATATATATTTAAATTTATATTATATATGTATATGTCATATATGCACATCAAATATTTATGTTTATCCATGACTCATATGTACATGCATACATATAATATATAGCACATAGTCATCCAGTACATGTATCTCTAGCTCTTGTACATACTTATGTTATGGCATATATATACATTCTGTTCTTGTATGTATGTGATTATGCCACATAATTTGGGTAGATAGATAGATAGATAGATAAATAGATAGATATGTATCTTGGATATATCCAATCTTGGATATATCCAAGTGACATGTAAGTACCCAATTCTTTTTTTTTTTTTTTTGCAGTACTGGGGATCGAACTCAGGACCCTGCGCTTGCTAGGCAAGCGTTTATTCCACGGAGCTATATCCCCAGCCCCTAGGTACCCAATGCTTGAGTATCCAACTATCTATGCATCTATCCCTCCATCTGTCTGTCTTCAGGTCACATATATACACATGATGTCCTTCTGGTACTGGGGATTAAACTGAGCTCCTGAATCACTTGACCCTTTTTATTTTGAAGCATGGTTTCACGAGGTTGAGTAGGATCAACAGCAGCTTGCCATCTTCCTACCTTGACATCCTCAGCAGCTGAGATTAAAGCTGTGAGACCCCAGAAAAGCACATATGTTCAATTCACATATGCACCAGTTCTTATAATACGTGTTCACGTCACACAGCCCTAACCAATTGTTATGCATAGGCTGAGATTATTCATATGCAAATGTGTTTTATTTTCAGAGTGGTATGGGTCAAAGCCAGGGTGTTGTACTGGCTTACTCATCCCTCTATCACTGATTCACATTTCCTGTCTCTATGTCCTCTTTTTGTTTGCTGTTTTCTTCACACATAGTGGTGCTACAAAGTTGACGGTCGCCGTGAACTCACTATGTAGCCCGCAAAGGCCTCAGACTTGTAATGACCCCTCTATCTCTGCCTCCTGAGTGGTGGCATTACAGGCACAGAACATCCTACCTGGGTACCTGAAGTCTTACGTAATTGATGCAGTTTACTCTCATTTTGCAATTTAACTTCAGCAGTAATTTCTTAATGACTGTGTTGACTTGGGTCTTACTGTAAAGGGAAAACAATATAACAGAGGACACATATTTTACAAATTATTTATAATAGTTACCCAAAGAATGATACACAAGAGAGTGCAGGAAATCAGTCCACGTACTGTAAATC
This sequence comes from Dinomys branickii, assembly GCA_004027595.1. Lineage (NCBI taxonomy): Eukaryota > Metazoa > Chordata > Mammalia > Rodentia > Dinomyidae > Dinomys > Dinomys branickii. The sequence continues at coordinate 4,870 of PVLD010019004.1, forward strand.
AGAAATCCAGCTGGGGGCCTGGATCCCATGATAATGTTCTGCATGAGTCCAGGTGAAGACCTGGAGACCGTAACAATGCCTCAGATGAATCCAACAGGAGGTCCAGAGCCCACGACAACATCTCATGAAGGCCTGTTTCATAGACCTGCACTGGGAAGGCCCAAAGGTCAGTGGTGGAATCTAGGAAGTCTGTGCCAGCGGGATGAAGGATCTGTGCCAGCAGGCTGAGGGATCTGCACTGGAGCCAGGAAGAAACGTGCAAAGTAAGAACCAGTCTTTCCCTGAAAAGTACCACAACCGTCCTTAGCAACAGTGAAGTCCTGAACTCCCCCAAGGGTGAAGACAGCTGAGTTCCCATCAGGAAAGCCAATGCATCAAACTTCTCCAGGAGACTGGCAGTGCACCATCTTCCCCTCCAGAGCAAGGAAGCTTTGCTCAAGGTGAGGACCAGAGCTCCCTGAAAGTGAATCAAAGCCATTCTCATTGCCCACAAGGTCCTGAGCTCCTCAGAGGATGATAACACCCGAGTTCATCAGGAAAGCCAGCATGACGAGCTCCTCCAAGAAAACCAGCAGTTCCTTACAGCTTTTCTCAGCTTCCAATAGGCTCCCATCAGCTTCTACCGGCTCCCAACAGCCTCACTTTTTCTTCTCCAGTTCTACCTCTTATGCTGCTGGCAACAGTCCCCAGGTGGGCCTCCCGCACCCAGCACCATGCTTACTCAGTTCAGCTGGGGGTTATAAATTGACCACCAGTTGTCAACCCACTACAGTGCCTTTCTTTTAAATTGCGCCTAAATGTCTATTTCCTCTGTAGCCCTTCTTTCAGCATATATCATGAAGTTTACTGTAGACAGCATGCAAGAGACAGGCCAAGTGGCAGTGTAACCTTGGCTGGATTTCTACAAGATCTTCCAAAGAATCTCACCATAAACTAAACAAAAAACGGCAAATCTGAAAGTGTTTTAATGCAGGATTTGGCCCCTTCGGACTCTGTCTCTTTTGGGTCAAACTTTACACCTTCAAATCATGAAGTAAATTAAAGAAAATTGCCAACTAGTGCGCAGTAGGCCCAGTAATGGAAATACACTCCCCATGTACGCAATAGGAGTGGAGAGAAAGACAAATTTAAGAAAACATGACCACTGACCTTTTTATTTCTATAATCACTATTTTTTTTTTTTATCTCCATGAGGTTACCTGAGAGGACATGAGTTGGTCTCTGCTCTCTGACTCTCTGAATTTCTTATAGAAATGGAACTCTTATTTCTTCTGAAATAATAATAACATATCAAGGGATGTCAAATTTCAGCTACACAAGGAGTACTCTGGGGCTTCCAAATATAGATATGATTCCTTTCATGGGTGAATTTAGGACCTAGAATGACTAGAAATCTTGCAATTGTTATGTATAGAATGCTCCAACAGACACTCTCTCTCTAGAGCATTATTTTTTGCTTGTTTCCTGAAGCTAGAATTGAACTCAAGACCTTCTCACAAAGGTACACACATAACAATTTTTATTAGACATGATTTTACTAAGTAGCTAAGTTCCCCAGGCAAGGCTCAATCTTGCAATTGGCCTGCTTCACCTCTCCAGAGTGCTGGGATTAGAGCTATGCTCCACCAAACCAAATGGAACATCTTAATAAACCTTTTCTGTGTGTGTGTGTGTGTAGAATTCACAATAAAAGATACTGATTTATGCTTCACCTCATAAATTAAAAATGAATGCTTTTAAATAAAGTGAGTTTGATATTTTATCAAACAGCTAATCACCCAAAAGCATTATCTCTCCAAGTGCTGGTTTATGAGGTGAATGTATTTAAACCAGCTGTCTCTCAAATATATAATCCAGCAAGAAGAGAACTGTATCAAAGCAATCTATAAAGATGTCAGTGGATAGAAGCAATGGTTCGAAATCTTCCAAATTGTACGGTGTAGGTAGAGTCTCCCTATCAGAAATTCCCATGCTTTGCTCATACCATGATTTTTTTTTTTTTTGTTATATGTGAAAAGACCACACAAAACTCTAAACCCTCATTTCTTTCTTGAAAGGAATATCAGCATGGTGCTGTTCATCACTTCATCTCATACTGTGGTGATGTTCAAACTTCACAACTCAGTAGAGGGAACTCAAGCAAATACCCATTAAACATCAGTGACCTTCACTTCACACTCACTTTTACAAACAGAATATGTAAGCAAGAACTGAAGATGAACATTCCACAGGAAAAAAGCATACATTCATTACTAATGATGGAGATTCTGAATCTGTAATTAATGGCAGTAAAGTTTTAGCTCTTTAAAGAGCTAAAACTTGCTCCTAAAAGATGTTTTAAAATCTCTGACAGTGTGTGCATAGAAACAGGACTCGGTGTTGTTTCCTTCTAAGGTGAACACATTTGTACAGGGTTACTTTCATGTCTCACCTCATTCATCTTGGTGTGCATTTCAGCTAAAATCTCTGATTCCCTCTGTGTGAAGGTTCTTTTTAAGGGGAAAGGAATAAAATATATGTATAATTATATAAGAGGATTGATTAGTTAAGTGTACAGGACTAGTGGCTCTTCCAAACATACACACTTTCTTCTTTCCCTTTTCATCCTATCCAGGCTACAAGACTATTGGATGGTGCTACCCACATCCGGGTGGGTCTTCTCTGCTCAGGTTGATGGGTCACATGTTCAGCCATCTGTAGATACACCCAAAACTGTGCTTCACTAATTTCTAGGATGTTTCTTGATTCATACAAGGTGACACTCGTGATTGAGCATCATACCATCTCCCTGTGGATGAATTTCTCCTGCTTTGGTCAATCACCCAGTGTATTAGGGTTATAGATGAGTTCTCTGAGCATCTTCCAATGAAGAGTGGGTCTTTACCGAAGTGTCATATTTAGGAAGAGTCAGAAAAGGACCCACAGCAGCTTTTCTAGAATGAATAGTATAAGAATCTCAATCATAATCTGAATCCTACTTGGATTTTTCATTTATTATTCTCAAAAATGTACAATTTCATTATAAAGTTAATAGATTTCCACACAGAGTCAGCTAACACATGAAGAAAAATATATCCTCTACAGCATTATTAAGGACTTAACACAAGGTCATCATTTTTTGTACAGATAGATATTGGTAGTTCTTATGTTCCACAAATATTTATTGGCCATTCTACCAAAAATCATATGTAAATATATATATAGCAATAAAATTCTATATATGTAATATCAATATGTATGTTATATATGTAATACCTATATAAAAATATATTTCAGAAATAAAGCTGAAATTCAAACAGAGACCTATCTCATAAGACTTACTTTCTAATACAGAGATAGCTTATGAGCATCCCAATGTATAAAAATATGTTGTATTATCAGTTGGCATAACAACAAATTTTAAAACAGTAGAATTATACTAAGAGCTATCTGGTGAATAACCTCTTTCATAAAATGTGGTCCTCAGAACATGAAGCCATGAAATAGTAAGATGTGTTTGAGACCATGGTTGACTATGAGGGTGTGGATCAGATACTATCTTAATTAGAGGGAAAAAAACCAAAAATAAATAAATGGGTCTCAGAAACACAGTATGAACCTACCTGCTCCTGTCTGACATCTAATTTATGAGTCAAGTGGAATTGCAAGATCCTGTGGAAATTGCAAAATATTCCATAGTTATGATGAAATAGTGGGTGACACACATTTTCAGAAGAAGCATGTTTGAGTTTGAAATTTTCCTCACACCATGAACAAAAATTAATTCCAAGCGCATCAAGCCTCAGGTACTTTCTGAGCTTCCCATCCATCATAATTATGTCATTTTATTGAAAACTCCGAACCACAAGCAATGATGGAGCGTGAAAGCAGTTTAACACAAAATAACTGCACTATTTTAGAGACAGTACTGACGAACTCGCCTTTCTTTATATTCTCTGCTTGCTTTCCATCCAATCAAAGTTGCCCGCGTTACAGTTCTTGACCCTTTCCTCCCCATGTAGCTCCCAGTTACCGTTTCTCCTTGACATTTTGCAGCGCTTTGTCTAAGACTTGCATGTTAGGTACTGCTGAAGATGTTGGCTTGATTCATTCTGCTGGCTCTCTCTGCCTTATGGATCAATCAATTGTGAGCCAAAAGTCACAGTTCCACCTGTATCCATCTGTTTACAAGTGAGGGATATATTTACACACAGCACTAAACTGCAATTTTGTCCTTGTGGACTCTTCTGGTGCAAACACAGGCTACACAAAACTGCGTCCTGCGGTTGTTTTATTAGCGTGTGTCTGCAGTACATAATTACCGTGTTCATAACATCCACATTCTCAACCCTTTTACCCTCCTCTTTCTTTCTCCTTCCCCTGCTTAATTCGATTTTCTCATCTGCAAGTGTCTCCTGTTTAATTTCTTCTGATCTCCCTTTGTTTTCTTCATGCATTCATTTATATTTGAGGTTTCTCAGGTAAGAGATAACATGTAATGTTTAGCATTCATTGTAGCTGTGCGCTGGATGAGAACTCCGTCTCCCGTACCTGTTACTGACATGTTGAATAAATTTACACCCAGCTCCTTTTGGCTCCCTATGTGTGCACCTTTCGAGCCACTGGTAATACCGAAGTGCGTGATTCGGCAAGAATTTTAAGGAAATTTGTAACAAAATTTTCAGGCTTCATGCTCTGGGGTCCATTGCATTTCACACGGCTGTGTTTGATTTTTTGATTCTCTGGGAACATTCTGAGCCAATCTGTGACTTCACAAACCTGAAAAACTGCTATCTCTTCCCAGGAGCTACCTGTGTGTACCTTGGGAAATGAGGATTGCCCTCGGATGACAATTAAGTACAGATGGTATTATCCGTGTCTGTTTTTTTCTTGCATCCTTTGTATATTAATTAGAGTTCTCCAAAAGGGTAGAATCAATTGAATATTCATCTCTCTATCTCTGTCTGTGTAAAGGGTTTACTCAATGAGCTTAAAGGAGGAGAGATTGGAAGGTTCACGGTAGTTCTGGCGAGCCAGAGAATCCAGTGGCAGCTCAGGTCATAGGAAAGAGAGACAGGACGCAGCCACAGTCCATTGCTAAAAGTCTGGACGCCCCCTCGAGACTTGGTGCTGCAGGTCCATGCTGAAAGACTCAAGCCGAATTTTGCTATCCACAGGAGACTGGTCCAAAACAGATGCAGAAAGGGGACCTTTTCCAAATTTACCCTTACTTCTTCCTTCCTCTTCCGTCTTCCCTCCATGGAAGGTGCGAACCTATTCATTGCGCTGCTCACTATCAGAATTGTTACCTTCAGTTTGCTGACATGCCTGCCAGTCATCTCTGGAAACACCCACAGACACGTGGGAGAAGGGCTTTGTTCACTTGGGAGACATTTCTTGGTCTGTCAACTAAACATGAAGTAATGATCATGTTTCTTTACACCAGGCTGTTAACATCAAATTTCTACTGACGTTTCTGTGCTCCAGTTTACTTTCAACCAGCGTGCAAATATATGAGTGTATGTGTATTTGTACTTTTGATTTTTAACTTTTATTGAGAAGAGAATAAATTTAATGCCATTTTTGCATCATCATAAACACAATTCCTTGCTGTATATTTAGCTTCATAAATTATTACACCTTTGAGATCATTATAGTGAATCTCCAGACAGAAAAAAAGAACAACCAAATAAAGAAATGCGTAAAATAAAAAAAAATGTTCTAAAAGGTTTCTTTTTCAACTATTTGGAAAAACAATAAACATAATTTATTGGGACTCTAGCCGGAGCCCACAAATGAACAGCTAAATTGTCAGTGTTTCTAATCATTACTAGATTATAAATCGTACTTTAGTTTCACATTAATTAATTCTTGATAAATTAGAATATAATGTGTTTGTGTGTGTGTGTGTGTGTGTGTGTACCACCAGTGTATGTTGAAAAAGTTTCTGCATCTCCTATTTTAATTTTGCCTCACTAGTCAATATTCTTAATCAGCTACTAGCAGATGAATATTAATCAGATTTTCTGAATGTAGATTAAGTTTATCTATTGTCCTCTCTTGAGTTACAGCTAACGGGACCATGCATTAGATTTTCCTTCTTCCAGGTTACTGCAACCCAATGTGATTTTTCAGAGATCTCCAAATGTAATTTTAAATTTCAGTAGTTGTCATGATTTTTCTTTTTTAATTAGAAGACCTTTTTAGAAACGTGAGTTTTACAGAAGAATTGAGGAGAAAGCTCCAGTCTGGGTAAACCCTCTCCTCCTGAAGTATTTTCCTTATCTTTAAAAACACATTAGCATTGGATCCTGGCTGTCACTCTTGCACCGTATCAATATAGTGTTGTAACTCAAGCCTGTTATTTTAGGGACCCATATTTTGAGATGTATAATTGTGAGAGGAGCATTGAAATGCTGAATGCCATGAATCTTCCTAGTATCATACACAAGAGATTCTACAAATATAGATGCATTTAGTGTATCACTTAATAAATATCACAGAATCAAATACAACACTTTCACTCCCTGATACTCCTCTATGTTTGAGTTTTCCATCCCTCTACCATCTCTGACAAGCACTTTGAGACCACCTGCTATTTTTCTATCCCCAGAACTTTTTACAGTTGAAATCACAAGAGTATGTGCTCAGTGAGAATTACTTTCTTATTTATACGCATTCAAGTATGACAACCTCCCCTGGTAAAGCACCAGCGATCCTGTGGGTTAGTAGTTTTCTTTAGTAAAGATTATTCAGATGTATAATATGCATTTGGCCAACTGCCAGAATTGCAAAGTGCTTGCTAATGCTCATTTAACTTTCTTGGTATTTCAGAGATGTTTGTCAAAAGTGGAGAGGTTTCCGAGCTGATCTAATAATTCCAGAATTCTGTAACAATCTGTGTGGCGGCCAACTGAAGCTCATACTTAACCTTTTGTATATAAAGTTTGGTTATGATACTACAGATTTTCTATGTGACAATTTCTCTTTTCATTGCTAGTGGATAGCTAGGTATTCAATCCACAAAATGATACCGTGATTGTTTCTGTAAGCATTTGAGGTTATGGCTTTAAATTTAACTTAGTGCTGTGTGTACAGATTCAGACTTTGGAAATGTTGAACTCCAGATTCCTGTCTCAAATCTTCACTGGATTTTCTGTGAATAACTTAGCTTTGTATGAGTTTTTACCTGCCTTTTATTGTGGATGGCCAATAAACAGAGTGCTAGGAAACACAGGCACAATATGTGAATGGTTAAGAACTAGATAATTTGTGTAAGTAGGAGATTCCCTAAATTTTGAATATTTGTCCTTTTTTAAACTGTTTTCTGCTAGATCCCAACTCTCAAACCACAGAACCATAATAATAGTCCTTGAATGATAACAATAGTTCATTTGTTTTCCAATATCAGTTAAAATTATCTTTTAAAAAAATATTTTTGCCAGTCATAGTGGTACACGTCCGTAATGCCAGTATTTCAGAGGCTGAGACAGGAGGACTGCCTTGAGTTCGAGATCAGCTTGGGCTACAAAGTGAGTTCAAATTCTGGCTAAACTACATGACAAGACTTTAACTCAAAAAAAAAAATTCTTGGCCATTTAACCATAGAATTGAAGTCTGCAACATAAGATTTTCCATTGTACCACTGAAAGCCCAGCTGTTTCATCATAGGTCGTGGTTCCCCTGTCCTGTCCATCCGCCATGTGTAGCCCTGAACAGAATTGAATGTCATCCATCATCCACAAATCTTCTTTAGAGTCACACGTGAGTAAAAATGCTGACATTCCAAATCAGAGAACTTTCCTCAAAGGTACAAATGTATGCATTTGTAATTAAATTATTTAATAATTTACATATGGGCGAACATTAATAAAGGATTGAGAATGTCAACAAGAAGTGAGGCATCATGGGAACACAAGAAAGGGAACGTTCCACTCAGAGAGAAACGAGAACTTTTCCTGCATAGTGAGAGTGCAGGTGCTGTTGCCGAAATTCCTGAGCTTTTCTGATCATTTATAGACCCTTGAAATATATCAATAAAATATAGCTGACCTGGAATGAATGGTGAATGTGATGGCTTGTTTTAAGATGTTCCCCCAAAACTTCATGCAGTTATGGGTGGGCCTACTGGAGTTTGTGACTGACTCATACTCCCATGCTGGGATTATGGGTGTGAGTGCCACACCCACCCAGGAACAGGAAGCCTGCTTACAATACAGTCCAGGACAGTGCAAGTCCATGAAGTAGCAGTGTTCTATCTATCTATCTCATCATGTTTGAGGTTTTCTATTTTCATATCCTGGTTCCTTGTTATTTTTACGAGGCATTTCCTTTCATGTCTGATCTGATTTCTAAATATCTATCTATCTATCTATCTATCTATCTATCTATCTATGTGTTAAGGCTTTATACACCCTTCCCCCATTGCTATAAACCTCTCCACTCTTCTATGAACCTTTCCCACACTTATAAACACTTCATATGCTCTTAAAATTTTTCTACACTCTTAAACCTATGTAATTTTAACAACATGTAAAAATCTGTATAAGTACTCACCAGTGAAATACTGTACTGCAAAATTTGGCAATATGTATAAAACTGTGATACAGAATTTTGTATCTATATATATATTTTTTAATCCATAAAAAGTGAATTGTGATATAGCAAGGAACAACTGTACATATAGGGAGGGGGGGAGGCTTGTTGCCTGCTCCTTCCTCTTTTCTTTATGCTGCTTTTGCTCTTTTCCGCCACCATGAACGGTTGCCCTCTGCCATGTGCCACTCTGCCTTGGAGCCAGCCGAGTATAGACTGAAACCTCCACAGACTGTGAGCTCAATAAACCTTTCCTTCCTTCATTCTGAGGGTCAGGCACTTTGTCTCAGCAGTGAGAGAAAAGTAACCAAGACAGTGAATAACTGAGTATACAGATAAAATAAATAGATATTAGTGTAGAAAAACATTGAAGAGACTGTCCCAAAGATCTCATTCAATGGGCTCCATTTGTACAAGGTGTCACTCAGAGATAGAGTGAATGTTTACATTATATATATATATATATATATATATATATGATAAATTGCAATGAGTTTTCAAAGCCCACCTCCTCCCTTTGAACGCATTAATCTCATCATTCTTGGCAATTCCTGAAGCAGCTCTTCAGCCTCTTTTCCTGAGTGTCTTTATGCATGATGTTATAACTGTCATGATGTCCTGGATCGACTGAAAACATTGACCTGTTCTGGTAATTCTGACTTTGTGCAAGAGCCAGAAATCGTACTGTGCCAGCTTCAGTCAATAATGTGGTTGAGGACACAGCTTCAAGTTTTTAGAGCCTGCCTTTAGGGTGGACGGTGCTCGGCAGCAACAATCACCAGAGTTTTAAAGACACCTGATAAAGACACTCAGGAAAGAGGACTTCAGAAAGGCTGCAGAAGATAGCAAAGACCATAGGATAAGTGTGTCCACAGTGATAAGGTAGATTTTGCGGGGGGTAATGGCACTGAGATTTTATTATAAATCTCATTTTACATTCGCCATATGTGTTGGTCACTTTTTCTACATTGACTTAGTTTTGGTTTAGAACTTTTTCACAGGCTGATACTAATTGTGACCTATCCTGCCTCAAACCTCACACCGGGAGGTTCAGCAGATATTGGTATTTATGACACACTGAAAATCAGACATCTGTTTGAGCTACAAATACATTCAGTGAATGTTACTGTTAAATTTATCCTTGTAAGATATATTGTTATTCACCCCCAAATCACTGAAGTTCTTTCCTTTGTGGTCAAATGCGTGACTTCCTTCTAAGGGAGATCACATTTTATTTTTTTTTCCAAGTTGTAAATGAACACAGTAATCTAGGTTATATTCTTCATCACACTTCAGGTGAGCATGTTTGTTATTAAATATTTAAAATACTTGTAGGAAGAGAAAAAAAATTAATGTTCTATAGTTTCAGGATATGCACCAATCCTTGCCCTACTCACCCAAGCCACCTCATTATATAGGAAAAAGTGTCAATATATCAAAGGTTACTGTGGAGAAAACCTGTGCAGGATACTGAGGACAATTGATCCTGTTAACAAACAAACAGAAAATAAACCAAGATTATTTAGCATACCTAAATGTTTTTATTTTATGTATGTATGTATCTTTGAGACAAGATCTCGCTATGCAGTTCAGGCTGGCCTTGAACTCACTCCATAGCCTAGGTTGATCTCAAATTCACAGAGATACTCCTGCCTCAGCCTCCCAAGTGCTGGAATTATGATTGTGCTCCCCCACATCCAGCCCTAAATGTTTCTAAATTGGAGTTTAAATAAAAGAAAAAAAAACAGACAATCTGAATGAGGGCTCCACATAAGCTACTTTCCATTTCAGCCACCACATTTTTAAAAATATATTATGGTAAGAAGCACACCAGCTCTGTTTTCCTGACACAGTTTCATTTGGGGTGCCCTTATGTCATTAGGTCCTCAGACTTCTCATGTTGCCACCATCTGCTGCCTTTCATAGATGAAAGAGAATAAATGATCTACAAAGCTATTCTGAGCTTTTTGTGAATCACCTTAGCTGTACTATTGGTGCTGATGGGTTATAGAAAAACAATCACCAACCCTTCTCTCAATTCCCAATGTCCCACCGTACAGTTCACAAAATATGGCTCCAATTCCACAAAGCTGAAAACTGGGTATACGTCTCGCAATGTGCTATAGTTTGATAAACATGCAGATTTAACCTAAGTCAGAGCAGTTGACAAACCTGCTGGGCTTGAATTCGCTCAGTACTTATCTGTGGGTCAAGTGATTCAAGCATTTCGTCATTGTTCAAATAATTGTGACTCAGTAAAGGGTTTCCCTTTGACATAACTGCAAACATGATTTCTGAAAACCTGTCCTTTTGCTGAAATCTTCCTTCCCTATTTGATGAAAACAAGCAATTCCTGTTTCTCATGCCTGATGGGTCATCTTTGATTTGGGGAAAAAATGTGTATAAGTTTTTCTGTTTTATTTTGTTTTTGATGCTGGGAACCAAACTCAGGACCTTGCACTTGCCAGGCAAGCACTGTACCACTGAGTTATATACCCCGCCCCATAAGGAGATTGAATCTATTTTTTTTTGTACTGGAAATCAAGCTTAGGACCTTGTGCTTGCCAGGAAGGCGATGGGCCACCAACCTAAATCCTGGGCCCCACGTATATTTTTTTAAAAGCCTTTTATCAGGACCCCTAAAAGGAGGCATGTTTTTTGGACCCAAATGACCACATGTTAACTTCTTAGATTCAGTTAAGGTAAAGGTAGAAAATTTTGTATCTGTACATGATTCTGTATTGTCAATTTAAAATTATTTTCCTGCACACTTCTCTCATAATATGCAAGCACAGAAGGTTTTATTGCAGTTTTCTCTGCATAAAATCAGAATCAATATTTACAAAGGAAAAACTCATAAGTACTGTGTAGCACTTCTCAGTCTTATCAGTGTCATAAATCAACATGAAGTTATTTGATTTAAAAATATTTTGAAATTCATTCTCACCTACCTCTCGGTAAGCACAAAAGTGTTCAAAATTCAATATAATATTTGATTCGCCAGTTTAACTATTTTTTTTAATTTTAAAAGTATAAGAACAAAAAACATATTAACAAATAGGCACAAAGTAGCATAAGAATAGTACAATCAAGACTGAGTTACAGACAAGGTAACAGGGAATCAACAATGGTTGTTGCATTACATATTGATAACTTCGAAGTGTATAATCAGGAAAACAGATATAGACATGCAAAATTGATCAGACAAGTAATCATCAACTATTCCTTACAATAAAGTGAGCTAAGTCAGTAGTACAACTAAGTTAGATATACTGCATGTACATACATTCTTACATACATACATAATTATCACTTCCTTTTTTGTTTTTTTCTCTTTTAATATAATTTTTCTTTTTAAAGTATGAAAGCAAAAAGAACTACATCATCAACAACAGAAAAAAAAATGGAAAGCATTGACAAACAGACACAAAGTAGCACAATAACAGTATCATGAGAATTGAATTATAGACAAAGCAACAGAAAATCAACAATAGTTGTTGCATTGCATATTGATATCTTCAAAGTGTATGCTCAGGAGAACACATATAGACATACAAGATTGATCAAACAACCAGTCATCAACTATTCCATACCATTAAGTGACATAAGACAATAGTAGAACCATGTTAGCCATTCTGCATGTATGTATATACATACATACATACATACACACATTTTTGCCTCTTTCTTTTCTCCTTTCCCTCATCCCATCTGTTCTTTACTTTTGAACAGATTTCCTAATTGCAATATTTTGGGGGAATGTTACTGAAAGAGAAATATTTTTCTGAGGAAAAGACAATAATACATCACAAACAAGATTTCCTTTGGAAATCGCCAGTTTAACTTTGATAGGTCTTGTTTGTGATGTTGTATTATGGTCTTTTCCTCAGAAAAATATTTCTCTTTCAGTAACATTCCCCCAAAATAGTGTAATTACTTGTAAGTTCTAATGAAGGAGTCAGCAAATCGCATTTTCCGTGATTAGGTAATAAAAGTTTCCACTCCACTGAAATTAATTAACAAACGAATGTTTTATGAGAGCTAAGTTCCTTGCACCTGTGGTTACAGATGTCCAGCTGGTTAAATGCTGTATAGCTCTACAGTAAGCTTATCAGTCTGCTACATATTCAGGAACTTTATGCTGTAGTTGTCAAAATACAATTAAATAAACCGCAATAAACTAAAAATTCTTAGTGCAATTTGTTCTTTTCTAGCGGAAACTATTGTTGAGTAAAGAGTAAGGCACCTGACAAATACTAGGCACATTTGAAAAAAATAATATGTTCTAACTAAGTTCTAAAACTGCAGTCCTTTAAATTTAAAATAAAAACTTTGATGGGACTGTACAACATTATACTTTTTGATCATAAATTGTAATATACATGTACTTGGTCACTATATGACTAGACAGATGTTTGGAAATTATTGGTACATTTTCAATTACATGCGAAGACCTCATTTTACTGCCCTTTCTCACTTTGAAGTGATGTTCAAAATATGCACAAATCGGTTTGCATGTATTTTGTTGCTCTTTGCTTTTTTCACAGTGCTTTTTTGAGATTTGCTTAGTCACAACATAATTCTTGAACCATTTGCAAGAAACAGCTGTTAATGTTTAAGTGATCTGTACATCGAACTGTGACTTTGCTCATATCATGGAAAAGAAACAAACCTTTTTAAAGAACTGAAATACTGCCTGGGGGTATAGCACAGTGGCACAAGTGCCTGCCTGGCAAACACAAGGTCCTGAGTTCAATTTCTGGTACAACAACAAAAAATAAAGAACCGATAGACTTTTAAGAAGCTTAGGCACCTCCGCAGGTGTGAGAATCTTTGCTATTTTAGTTTTTCTCTTAATGTATATATAAGAATAACAGAGATACGTGTATTGCTGATGTCTGTGGTTTATTGAAAGGAACAGTCAGTGCTTAAAATTTTCTTTTTACTTGACCAATTTTGCACGCTTGTATCTGTTAATCAGAAGGAGTGATCTGAGAACCACAATGCACAGTTTAAGTATCATTGTTGAACTCCTACCATCTTGTATGGTGAAGCTCTGCAGCATTTCCAATGTTTTCTATTAATATTATTATCTGTTACTGTCTTTGATTGTGTGATCAATCTTACATTCTTATGTCTGGGGGACTGAGCAACTTCGCTTGAGATACCAGTATGTAATGTAGCAACATTGTTAATCCCTCTCGTTTTGTTTTGAGGTCACGTATCATTTTTGTTGTTTGTGTATTGTGTTGATTTTGTCTTCACTGTAGTTTTGTTAGTTTTTTCATTTTTAAAATAAAAAAATAATTGGGGCTGGGCTATAGCTCAGCAGCACAGCACCTGCCTGGAAAATGTGAGTTTAATTCCCAATTCAAAAAAATTAAAATATTGAAATATATATGTAATTTAAAGGGCAAAATAAAAGAGACGTGGTAGGAAATAGGGAGGCAGATTTGCTGGTAATATGAAGAAAATCTGGGGCTGAGAGAGATGAGAGGGCTGATGACGAAGAGAAGTCAAAAGGATCAGCATGTGGTAAGTATTTGTACCAATTCTCCACGATAGATGCCACTGTATCACAAGCACACAGTAATAAAAAGTACAGTGCTCCGAATTGTAAATGAGTCCACCCCTAGGCCCTTATTTTCTCCATATGATTTGAGACTTTCATTTTTATGGCACAGAGCTCATTCACAGCGTTGATTGGCTCTTCTCCTGGAAATGTCTTTGTTGGGTTCGGGACAAACATCCTGTGTGTTGCAGGACATCCGGCAAAATCTCTGACCTCTACTGTAGTAGTGATCGATGGTTCCTAGTTCTACTGAGACACACATGAATTACTACAAAAATCTGAAAGAGACACATAGAGTTACAGCACCCTGAAATTGGCAACTGTATTTTTTTTCTGGAAATAACCTTCCTCTTGTTCTTCTTCCTTTTCCTTCTCCTTCTCCTCCTCCTCCTTCTTCTGCTTCTGCTTTTGCTTCTGCTTCACTGTATTGCAAATGATTTCTTTTACTTTCCGCATAACACTTTTGCTGCAATATATTGTAAGAAAATCGCTTACAAGTACCTCTTCAGCTTCTGCTAATTCAGATCATTCTTCAGCAGAAAGATAGGAATGGATTTTGATCCTATATGAATAGTGACCCAGACAAGGAGACCTGCTCATGTGTTCATAGAATTGATCATGGACATGTTTACAATTAGACACTGTGGCTGGGTGTGGTGGTACACACTTGTAATTTCAGCACTCGGGAGGCTGAGACAGGAGGATTTTTGTGTGTTTGAGACCAGCATGGGCTACAAAATGAGCTCAAGGCCAGCCTGAACTGCATAGGAAAACCCTGTCTCAAAAAGACAAAACTAAACAAAACAAACAACAAAACAAAAAAGACACTGTGTTTCCATCTCGGCTGTACAAACTGGTGTGTGCAATAAGCCGCTGATATTCCACTTTATTATTATGTATTTGGATATTTTTTCTCTATGGCATTTGTTTCTCCTTTGCTGTTTAACATAAGTGTATTTACAGATGAACAGATTAAACCTTCAAAGTGTGAATGAGACTTAAGCTCATGATCTGTAATCTAAATATGTTTAAAATGGCAATTCCCTTTATGTTTGTATCCATTATTTCTTTTACTACCTTCTCTTAAAATCATTTCACTGAAGCCGGGGATACAGCTCAGTGGCACAAGCACTTGCCCGGCAAGTGCCAGGTCCTGAGTTCAAATCCCAGCACCAAAAAAGAAATATCATTTAATACACTTTCTAACATACATTTATAAAGGATTGAGAATTTGAAAGATAATGAATGATAGAATTCCCCTACTTTAATATTTACACGCATGCTTGTTTCTCACAGGTTAAACAAAATGCTAAAGATCCCCCTCTTATTTTGAACACATTGATCCCATTGTCTCAGCAACTTTCTGAAGTCCTCTTTCCTGAGGCTCCTTAATTATGATCTCCAGACTGCCTCAATGTGCTAATAGATTCAAAATGTTGACATTGCATTTTGACTATAGGGAAAAGACAGATCCAGTGGATAAGGCAGAGGAGGACACCTTGCTGCCATTTTATGAGCTGCCTTTTCATCGGATAGTGTTTGGTAGCAGTGTTCACTGTATATTTGATCACAGTTTATAAACACACTCAGGAGGAAAGACTTCCAGAACTGCCTCACAACGTGCCAACGTGATGGGCTAAGTGTGCTTCAAGCAAGTATTTATGGCCATGTACATTTTACTATAAAAAACTGTACATTTGTTCATGTAGTATGATGTTTCATTATACAACACCACACACTAGTTGTCAGTATATTCTGACATTTTTTATTTAAAACTACCATTCAGTGTTCAGTGACAGAAATATACTTTGCCTGGCTCAGTTCCACAACTGACTGATGTATTTGGTCTTTTATGCAAGTTGTGTTATGACATTCCTCATTAAGTCTCTATTTTGCAGTGTTCTAGAATAAATTTGGATCCACCACTCTAATATATATATATATATATATATATATATATATATATATGAATATATATTTAACTTTTTATTCCTATACTCATCACAATGCTCATAGTATACTAAGCCTTCGACAAATAATTGTGTCAATGCAGAAAGTAGAATAAAATGCATCTTTCAATCATCTGGCAGAGAATCTTTTGAATATTTTTCTTCACAATGGATTAGACTTTCAGAGTAACTTGATATATTTATGTCTGATAGACATACAGACTTTTCAAGCTCAAACCCATCCTCAGATGCCTGTGTTTCCCACAAATGCCAGTTTTCCAGGAAAGTCTCTCTCTCCACTGCCTTCAAGTCTGTCTTCCCTCCAAACATTTCAGGGAATTACACACTAGGCTCCCACTAATGCTGAGACCCCCCAACCCAGCTCAGACTCTATCCCAGGAATTCATGTCAGAGGCTCAAATGTGTGAAAATGACTCCGAGTTTTAACTGTAATTCCACAACTGTCCCAATGTCTGCAACCAACAAGGTCTCTTGCTTTGAGTGAAGCTGTACTTAATTGATATAAAAGTCAAAGAAAATCATTCCACACCCATCTTGACATGAAATCAGATCAAGAGGAGCTCCTAGTGGAACATTCTCTACATGACCAGCTGCTGTGGAAATGATGAGCCAAGCCCTAGAATTTTGAAAGGAGGAAAACGCCCATCAGAAAGCTCAGTAGATATCATTTCTGTTTTCTACTGGCAGATCTATTGCATTCACTGCGCCTATTGTTCACAGAATGAGGGATACATCTCATCTCGTTGGACAAGGCCTGGGACTGTCCCCTTCGGTAGCAATGCAAGAAGACACAGCATATCCTTTAAAACAAGGAACTAAATGATTTATGATGCAAATCCCAAGCTGTCTTTTGGTGCAGTAGCTTTTCATCCCTGGAGCGGATTCTGAAACAAAACACAAGAGTTCCTATACCTAGGTACTGTTTGATACATATGAAGAGATGTGCACTTGGTGTGCTTACAAATCTGTACTATCCTTCGTCTGTATAAACAAGGAGAAGAAACATGCCAGGACTTCCTGTGCAAAACAGCACTCAACCTGTGGTACCTGCAAGGGGTGAAGTCCTAAAGAAGATTCATTCTGAACAAGAATCACATTATCTAAAAAATTCCTCATATAGACACATGTCTCTGCTCCAGAATCTCAGAATTCCTTAGGTCTTAGAGCGACTCTGAATTGAGGATTGTGTGTGTGTGTGTGTGTGTGTGTGTGTGTGTGTGTGTGTGTGTGTATAATTTGACTTTTGATTTGACACAGAGAGGAACAAGTCTTTGTCCTTGGACTGAGTTTAATCTCTCTCCTGACATCCTAGTTGTCAGAAAAGGACTAGATTGGGAATCATCTTAGATTACTAACCAGATTAATATTATGTGAAGCTTTATTTCAGTAGGATACTTGACCTTATGGCAGAGAGGAGGCTATAGTCCTTGTTTAGTGTTTTGAGTATAGCAACATTTATTTTCTTTTGTGGCATGAATTCTGAAATGAAGTCTAAAACAGGATCTGCATCTTTAACATTTTTTTTTTTACCTCTCTCGTAATAACAGAATAGGGTGAAAGCAATGTTCTGAAACTGAAGACTCTCTCACAAGAACTTGAGAAAGGGGAAGGAGGTGAAGGAAAGGGGATCTTAAAAAGAAATGAAGAAAAAATTGAACACAGGACTCGTAAAATCAGAAAAAAATCAAGAGTTGGAAGGAGTGAGGAGTCTCCTGAGAATTACAAGTCATCCCGAGTTCTCCCATGATAACAGCTGAGCTCCTATGAGGGTGGCCAGTGCCATAACCTTTTCCAGGACACTGAGCAGAGAACCATCTCTCCCTGTGAAGCCAGCAAAAAATGCTCAAAGTAAGGACCAGGGCTCCCCCAAAGCAAAATGATGCCATTCTCAGCGACACCGAGGTGCCGAGCTCCTTCCACAGTGAGAACAAGTGAGTTCATCAGGAAAGCCAGCATGGCGAGGTCCTCTCCAGGACTGCCAGCATCTAACATGGTCTAAACTTCCTTTCCACTTCTGCCTCTTATGCTGCCTGCAACAGCCCTCTGGCAGATTCCCCACACCCAGCACCACACTGACTCAGTTCAGCTGGATGTTACAAGGTGACCACCAGCTGTCAATCCACCACCATACCTAATCAGACTTTCCACACTTCCTAATTGAATAAGTACATTTCATCTCCTCCTACAAGTCTGTTTTCTATGAACATGTTTTCTAGAGTTAATGTCTCTCCAAACTGTTTGTCCCATGTGGTTTGGTTTGGGTGTTTTCTGTTGAATTTGGAGACTTCTTTATATATTCCGGATCCAACCCATTTTTCAGACAGAAACACAGTATTTTCTCATAGCTCTGCGTGATGCAACTGAAGAGCAAAGTATGGGCATGCCTGGCTGTTCCTGAGGTTATTTTTCTTGCCATTTTTTTTTTTTTTATATTGGGAATCAAAGTCAGAGCCTTCCGCTCACCAGGCAGGCACTTATTCCGCTGAACTATATTCCCAGCCCTTCTCCTTGCCATTTTTACACATGATGTTCTCCCCACTTTCTATCGCGTACTTAATCCCTTTGTATATCTAAATTCCTGGTTCTCGCTGGTCATATTAGATTATAAGCTACTATCGTGACAGCATAAAGATCGTACTTTTCAGGACCTACCATGCAGTACAATCCCATATTAGGAAAAGGAGCACTTTCTGAATTGGGATTCAGGGACAGGTGGTGCAACACATCTCTTAATAGAATCCTTCACTCTGTGTTAATATGCTCAACGGAAGTTTTCTAAAGTCCACGCAGTCATTCCATCCCTTGGATAAATGCCTGTGTCAGAGCATGTTAACGCCCTTTCAGTGGGTTATTATTATGTTAATTTTCCTACACCTTTTTTGTGATGAACATTACTTTTTATGTCAGTTTTGTACTCATCCAGGTTTGGAGTGCACGGGGATGCCATTTCCTGTGTGGAATCGGTGCATTCCCATAACACATTCTAATTCCTTGTTTACTTGTTTTACCTGGTCCCTCCTTGTGCCTCAACTCTCTCTCTCTGTCTCTCACTTCTGTCTTTTTGAGATAGAGTCTCACTGTGCGATTCAGGCTATCCTTCAACTCACTCTTATACCCGAGGCTGGCCCTGAACTCGCAGTGATCCTCCTGCCTCAGCCTCCAGAGTGTTGGGATTATGGGTGTGCACCACCACACCTGGCTCCCCAGTCTGTGACCCCCTTCCCATTGGAGAAGCACGTTTCTTCCCATGTCATATTAGCTTTCTTTTATTTTACTATTTATTTTCATATGACAGAAATTCTCATAGGACAGAAATTATGTGCTACTGAAGCTTGTGTTTCTGACTTATTTGGCTTAATATCATGGTCTCCAGGCGCTTTATTTTCCTACAAATGATTTAAATTTATTTTTCTGGGTTCAAAGCATGAAGTCCTACATATTATAAACTTCTGTGCTGCTACATATCAGCTTGCGTGTATTTACCTTTACCAGTTTCATTTATTTCTTAGCATTGAAATTACCGCTGATAAGCCCCAGGATATAGCTCAGCAGTGCAGGGCCTGCCTGGCAATCACAAGGTCCAATCACGATTTCAATTCCCACTGCCAGGAAAAAAAAAATTACACCTGATACTTTGACTCTGCTAAGCCAGCTGGAGTCTTTTATTCCTTCTTCTGCAGCAGATCCACCAGCACCTGATTATCTAAGTACTATGTCTCGGATGAAAACCAGACTTGTTATATCACTTGTCTCTGATGGATGTTATTACACATTCCTGCCTTTTCTCTTAATTGCGATACACGGAAGTGGATATATTTTCATTAAATATGGGAGGTTTTCTTCATGCACTAAAGTGTGAAACAAATTTCCTGCCTGTCTTCTCCCCTTTTTTCCTTCTACGATTTCAGTTCTGCCTTTGTTGATTTTTTTTGTCCTATCCATTGGGTATTTAGCAGATTGAATTTATCTCCTCTACTTTAGTGACTAAAAATGACACTCAGGATTCCTGTGGAGAATTCAGAAATTTGTGATCTGTGGTCAGTAGCAGAGGCTCTGCATACATAAGTGTTTACTCTAAGTAGTTTTAAAAATCTTGTTTTACAATCTTCTCCTTAATCCATACAATTCAGCACCTTTCTTCTATTCAACCACATGATGATTCTAATGTTTCTCATGTCAGTTAGGCAACCAAGGATTTATTTCTTGATGGAGTCCAGACAGCCAGCCTCACTGACACTGAACTGGATATTTCCATTGCAGTCTATAGGTCTTTGCCATGAACTTGTTAAAAAAAATATTCTAATCATGCAGCACCACCTATCCAGTGATATCTGATAGAAAATTTACACTGCATGAGAAACTTACATTATAACTTATGCATTCCTCTCTAACTTGACCCTCTCAGGAAATAATAAGAATTATCTATTTCATTAAGCACAAAGAATTTTTCAACAATGGTCTTCAAGTAGATATTTCTGTGTATTGCAAACTTAGCACCTTTCTTCAGAGACATGTGTGTATGTATTTCAGTTTATTTAATCAACTGTGAAAAACAGAAACAAGAAGTAGGACATAGGTGAGCTTGGGAAGAAAAGCTGTTAGGCGGGGTTTGTCGTATCTCAGGAAAGACAAGGTGTGTTTGTTCTTCACTTGGATGATCTTTATGACACAGAGGAGATGATGATAAAAATATGCGTGGTTCCTCCTTATCTGTGAGAATGGAGACAAAGTTACAATGTACCTGAGGTGATGTTAATGAATTACGTTGGTGTACAGGGACCTGGCAATAATCAATCCACATCTGTGCATAGGGACTCTGGTCCAGATATTGGTCAATGGTCACATGGTCAATCTCTGGGCCTGCATCTCTATATAATCCTGGCTTCATTGTATAAGGAACATTTCCATGAGAAAATAGTAATCTTACAGGACCCTGTATCAATGATGGCAAAACTTTTAAGAGTTTGGAATGTCAAGAAATGGCCAGCTGGGGCTCATGTGCCATAGATGCGCCACCACTAGCATTTGTGAAAACTTACGTGAAGTTTCTAAGACGTGCGTTAAAGTCTAACACACAGAGAATATTATGTGCAAGTGTGGGTGCCATTCATAACTTTTACGAATCTCTAGCTTTACCGAATATTTTGCCAGAACCAGACAACTTATTCACAATGGAATTAATGGAATTGATAACATTGTTGGTGAAGAGTTGAAAATAATTCCTTCAATTTATTCCCCAAATAAAGTAGGATCCGTATGTTATGGTTTCTGTCTGAATGTCCTCCAAAATCCTCATGAAGTCATGGTGCAGGCTTCTAGAGTTACGATTGATTCATGGCCCAGTGTTGCCATTGTGGGTGTGAGTGCTACACTAGCCCTGGGGCGGGCAGTTTCCGTACAGTGGAAGGGAGTGAAGAACGTTCACTCTCCCAGCTGACACCGCTCCCTTTTTGATCTTGCTGCATTTGCTCTTTTCTGCCACCATGGACTGTTGACCTCTGCCGTGTGCCACTCTGCCTTGGAGCCAGCGAACTATGGACTGAAACTTCTGCAGACTGTGAGCTAAATAAACCTTTCCTTCCTTAATTCTTGGTGTCAGGTATTTTGTCTCAGCAATGAGAGAAAAGTAACCAAGGAAATATATATATATTATAATAGAAAGGAGAAAAGTAACCAAGACTGGATAGATAGATAGATAGATAGATAGATTACAGGAAAAAGGTCCTCAAGGTCTAAAATACCGGGAGAGGTAAATACTTGTTCATACTCACCACAGCTATGGCCTTAATCAGGACAGGTGTCTGTAAAGGAAAATAAATAGTAAAGGGAGCAAATTAAAAAAAAAATACTGGAAGTTATCAGTACTAATAAGGAGTTTTAATTTCAACTTAACAGCCGATTTTCTAAAAAGCAAGCAAGAAAATCTGAGTCTTGGGTGGTCAGGATGTGTTTTGAATTCACAAAAATAGCATTTTTGTATTGCAGGATGGAGTTGATGGACTCTACCTGCTTCAGTGAGGTATCTTATGTTTTCCGGTGAAATGTTGCAAAACGCAGTGAGTTCCTCATACTTCTTTCTCTGTCCCTCATCATACTTCTTCCGGTCCCTGCATTTCATGTGCAAGGATCAGGTAGAGAGGTTATCAGTAAAGGGTTACGTAATTTTTAAAGTGTCCCTTGGATCACACTGCATGGTAAATCTCACCATTTCACTTCCTTCCCTTCTGGCAAGTGGATCACTACCCATCATTACCAAGTTAGATGAGAGTACATGATAAAATCTTAATATTTAATATTACATATTAATTTTTCCCGTCCTTGGGGCCACAGAGGACATTGGTGACTATTCATGCTGTGGACTTCAATAAACCCAGATCTCATGCATCACCCTAAATACATCCAAGTCATGGAGAGAGTTGAATCTGAAAGTCAGGAATACTTTCTTATAGTAGCTTCTCATGCTGCCTCTCTTGACATTCTAGATCTCATCCGCAATTGTTTTATGATCTATAAAATGCATCTAGGACACAACTATTGGGCTGAACTTTGAAAATCTCTCCATACTGTGTATACGCATTGTTGCATGTTCATGAACTCTTTAGAATCCCTCCCTTCATGTTCTAGTAATGTAGTCAAATGAAAATAGAAAATAATGTGGGTTTTCCATGAGGCATATTAGCCACATCATCTCTGCAGAGAGCAAACAAAAATTAAATCAGAAAAAAAAAATCAGTGAGTCTCACTTCATGATTGACAAACCAAGGTTCAACCACTAACTGCATCTTAAAAGTACAGCTAATACTAGAAAGGTTCAAATGTATCTATCAATAACCCTGTGCTCATAGTTGGAAGTCAGGATGGATGACTTGGCTAGGGACACTTCCTTTGAATGACCCATGCGATTTGGTACTGATTCATAAAGCAAAAGGTGCGTGACTATGTT
Organism: Dinomys branickii; assembly: GCA_004027595.1. Taxonomy (NCBI): domain Eukaryota; kingdom Metazoa; phylum Chordata; class Mammalia; order Rodentia; family Dinomyidae; genus Dinomys; species Dinomys branickii. Next base: position 27,929 of record PVLD010019004.1, read on the forward strand.
ACTCTCTTAAACAAACATGACAAAATGAAGAGCTTACAGTTGAGATCAGTTCAATCCTGAGTCCTGCAAAGAAGTCAGTCTGTTGAATGAGAGCCTTGAATCTGTTTAAATTTCTCTTGACAGAGTACAATGATACCCATGTGAGATGCTAGAATCTTCCCTTGTGTATGGTATAGGATTTCATCAAGAACTATCGTGTCATCTCATAACAGTTGAATCTTGGAAGCAGCCTGTAGGTCCATCGACCAATGAGTGCGTAAAGAAGATATGATGTGTACATACATTGCAATACTACTCTTCCACCAAAAATGATAAACTTGAGTCATGGATAGGAAAAATGGATGCACCTTGAGACCATATTGTTAAGTGAAATAAACCAGACACACAGTTTAGGTAACATATAGTTTTTTCTTATATGAGAAACATAAAGTGTAAATAATTTAAAATGCATAACAAAATAAGAAGAAATGAGGAGATAAATTGTTGGCCAATGGGAAGAGGACTAAGGATGGAGATAAGGCAAGGCAGTGGAAATAGTTTCACTAGCACCACTAAAGACACTCATGGAAGAACATTTCCAGGACTGCTTCAGAGTGGCAAGGAGGATGGGACCAGTGTGTCCAAAATGAGGAGGAAATAAAAAGAGTTGCTTTGTGTTATGCACATCTTCCATGAATATAAGCACTTTGTACTGCAAATATGAACTAATTCAATAAGAACTGAAAGAGAATAGCTGTCTATGATCATGAGGAATGTCTTCCAGCAGAGGTGCTGGGTGTTCATCTTTAGTTTGAACTGACAACCTGTAGGCATTTTAAACTCAATTAAGCTGAAATTTGGAGTCGTACACATACAACCATCTCTGCACAAGGGCACTGGATAAAAGCATATTGCATGCATATATAATTTCTGACTAAATAAAAGCAAAACTGGCATTAAAGGGCTTTGCCCTGCATAAAATGAATTGCAATACTTACCAAGCGCCAAAGTGAGATGTGTGTTTTCCAGAGAGTATTCATCCTCCGTATAAATCGCATAAATCACCATGAAGTCACTGGATTTATAAATGATCCTGAAGACATTGCTACCTGGAACTGTAGAAGCACAAAACATATTCAAATCTCAATGCAACAGTCTGTTTTCCATTGTAACTCTGATATGGCTTATTTGTGACATTCAAGGATTGAACATTCCTTGAATTAGAACATCTGTTTCACTGAGCTCTCTGCCCATGGTGTTAGAATTGCTTATTACAATTACCTGGGTTAGGGGAATAATTCTAAATCTCATAACAAGGCAGAGTTTTTCAGTTCTACAAAATGACCTAAATCTTAACAGAACAAATGATGTTTCATGATACAAAAATCCTTTGTTGTAGAATTTGCAGGTGTATTGTGGGTTGAAACCTACAGTCCCCTGAAGCCAGAAATTTAATCACCCATTCTCCAACTATCGCCATTATTACAAAATTATTTCACAAATATAAATTTCAATGTGTTGTCAAATTTTGACGCAATGCACAGTCTATACTTACTGATTCACAGCACACAAGATAATGTAGGAAAAGAGATTGTAAGGAGGCTTTTGTAAACATCAGGCACGTTGCACCCCAGTTAGACCAGTTCTGGTCAGTCATAGGGGAATTAAAAATGTCATGACATAAACACGAGACTAACACATTACACATTTTTCACTGAAAATGGTATCTTCAGTTGTAAGGTCATTTAATATTCCATAATTGTAAATTACTTACACTTACTATAAACTAGAGACAATGTTCATGTATTTCTCCAACAATTCCCGTTCTCGTTTTTTAGTAATTCATTCAATCAGACCACATTTAATCATCAATTTGAAGTATAGAACTCTTTATGCTTAAATGTTTAATGCAGTGACAGCCAAATTTACTCAAGTGAGTCCCAGGAAAGAAGCACCTCGGTTCACAAACTTAATTCTTTCTAAGATTTGGTGCTGAAACGAATTGGTTGAGAACTGAATCAAATTCAATGGTTAGTTTCATTGGTGGGCTTATGGAGAAATTTGATTCAGTTAACTTCCAATTTGGTTTGTGACCAGAACTGATTGTGAACTGAGGTCCTATTGCATTGAAAAAACATAATTACACTTTGAAGTAACTTTCATGGCTTTTCGTTCTCTGAGAGCCGTAGGTGGTCATGGTAGAGCTTGCTCTGGGATTCGGTTATGGTATCTTTTCAACCCCAGCACTGAGGTGACAAATGATTCATCCTGGGCGTAAGAGGCACAGTGAATTCTTTGGAAGCTGAAGTAGGGTTCTCAAGGCTGTTTTTCAATAGCAAGAGAAAGTCTTCTCAAATCCAAACCACCAAATATGTGAAACAGAACAATTCCACAGTTTGAATGCACTCTTAAGTTTGTGTCATCCAGCCATACTAGTGGGTCAGGTACGTACCATCTGCAGTGTACATTCCGTATTCTCCACCACCACTGGCCTTTGTGACCAAGAGTCTGCATTTCTCGTTTGATCTTAAAAACAAAACCAGACAACATTCCTTGATCCTCCTACAACCTTTCATTCTCCTTTATCTCACCAGAAAAGCCACAAGAACTACAGTGTTCTGCAGTTCCCTGAAGCCGGAAGGAAAAGAGGAAAGGTTAAATCCAAACTAAGCATACATGCCACTAATAATCTACACCACCAACCGTACAATATAGCAACACCTCGGTGCATGAACGCTTCTGTTTGCAAACAATTACTTGCAAAGAACATGGTTCAAAAATATTGCTTCTAACCAGGCATGGGGGTACACACCTGTAAGACCAGCACTCGGGAGGCTGAGACAGGAGGATCATTGCAAGCTAGAGACCAGTCTGTCTACAAAGTGAGCTCAAGGCCAGCTTGAAGTGCATAGCAAGATGCTGTCTCAAAAAGACCACCCAAAAAGTGCTTCTGTTCACAAGCTTTGCTTTGGACGAAGAACATGACCAGGGCCATCTTCCCCAGAACTGTGGAACAGATTAAGTTCATTAAACAGAGTACTATTGTATATGTAAACAGCTCCAAGTGTTGGTTGATTTCATTTATATGGTTTCTTGATTTCCCCATAGGGTTGGGTACTTTCCTTATCTCATGTCCATGTTCCTCAGTCTCACAATCATTTGGATTTTGGTGAGGAGCCTATGGCCAACATCACAGAAGCTCTTGGCTTCCAGCTCCTACTGAGGCAGACAAAGACTTGTAGAAATAAAAACTAAAATAATATCATAAAGGGCAAAAATTTCAGGGAGGAGAACAGTTAATGATTATTTTCTTTCATACATTGTGACCAATTTTGCATGCTTATATTTGGTAACCTGAACAACTTATGTGAAGACAATTTGCAGTATAACAACCATTGATAAATTCCCACAATCCTGCCTAGTAAAACTATGCATTGTCTCTAATATTCTTTTAAATTATTGTTGTCTTACTCCTTTAATGGTTTGATCTACCTTCCACTGTTACTTCTGGTAATCTGAGCAACTTCCTTGAAGATAACAACATGTAATATAGCAACCACTGTCAATCTCTGTCATTTGATTTAAACCCTGTATCATTTTTAATGTTCTTGCTTTGTTTTGTTTGTATTTTACTATTGTTCTTTTTTTTTTTTACTATTCTCTTTAAAATAAAAAAAAATAAAAATAAAAAAGGAAGAAAAAAGCCTTGTAGCCAGAGGTATCAGGTGGAAAAGCTGCATCACACTTAGCCATAGTCTTGTAGTATTCATTCTTTGACATGAACAAGCTCATTGCTTTAGCTGTTACGAAAATCATTCTTGTGCCCATAGACACTACTATAGATATTAGAGTAATTGCCCTTTAAGGGATTCTTTAGACTGCTTCAAATTTGCCTATGTGTAACCAGAAGATTCAACTAGAGATTGATGGTGATTGACCAAGTGAAGTTCTAGACATGGGGACATGAACACAAACACATGCACAGTCACCCAGTTCTGCATTACTCCCACTGATATCTTAAACACATAGCTCACAGTTACCTTGCTTTCACATTGAATTATCGCTTTCTGTACATGATGTATTCTTAATTTGCTTTTACTCTAATATGCCCTCATGGACATAGAGATGAGCTAAAATGTGAGAATGTAATTGAAAATTGCTGTCTCCTTCCACCATAAATCTGTGTCTTATCATGGTAATTTTCTTCATCTCAACCTCTACTTATTCCATTACTCAAATGCACACAAAATATTTTTCTTAATAATACTCTCCACCAAGCTGGTTGATCACCATTGGTGATTAGATGGAAAAAAGTAATATCCCTGTCTTATGCTAGTAGGTATGCTGATCTTGTGTGTGATGAGCGTGAAACAAATATTTTGTCATAAAATATTTCAAGTGCATTCCTATTTTGCTTCCTGGGTCCATATGTTACAGTCACTTAAAATATGTCACGCATGATCATGTGGTAAAACCAACATTTCCTAGACTCCTGACAATATTTGAAATAGCTGTCTCTATGAAGAATAGTTCTCTATTATTTTTCTGATCCTAGATCTAAAACTGTTTTTATTCTAAGAGCTGCAAAGTTATCACCGAGCATAAATTTTCCCACTGAAGAACTTAAAAATCCTTCAATTACCAGTGTTTCAGTATAGCATTTATCTTAAGAAATTTTCAAAGCTATTTTTAAAAATTTGAACCATCTGAAACAGGACTAGGTGTGCACTTTTAAATTCAGCATATTTTAATCACAGAGTTATCATGTTGGTCCTAAAGCAGTAAGCATTCTGCAAATGTTTGCTTATTCCATGGACTTACTCACTCGCTGATAGAAATGTATCAGTTGGAGAATGTTGAGCATGTCTCACCAAAGTGGACATTTAAAGGTACTTTATATAATCTCTTTCAGTACATGTAAAAACAGTGAAAAAAAATCAAATTCAGATCCTTTGGCTCTGAGAGCCATGAACACATGTTTCAAACAGCCAAAGTTTCTTCTTACATGCCTTGAGTCTTGGTTTTCAGCAATATCTTCACAAAAGAGCTGTCAAGCTCCCGCTATCTTAGAAAACACCCTGAGATATTCTTCACTATGCAGATTAATAAACCTCAGAGCATAATTAACGAATGAAGCTTATGACCACTGATCATTGCACATCAACATGAATGGATTAAAACATGCCTAGCAGGTTAATAAGGGGCAGTTCTGAACATGTCTGTGGATGATTGACATGTATCGCAGCAAACTGAAGAGCAAAGATTCTCCGAAGATGTGGGTGGCACTGACCCATTGGTCTGGTGGCCTAGATGTGACAAAAAGGATAAGAACAGCAAGAGTGCCAATTTTGGAGGGGTTCCAGTCTTTGCCATTGTCTTTTGGATGCTGGTCTCCAGTTGTGAGCCTTCCACTGTGGATTTGCTCCAGGGAATCCACATGGAGCTTCACAGCCTTTGACCTTGATCTGGAGTTGCATCCTTCATCCCTGTTGCTTTGATTTTTCCATCTTCTTGGGCTGAACAACTACTGGTACTTCTGACTCTACAGCACACAGAAAGCCACCGTAGACTCGCCTGCCTCTGCCTCTGGAAACCTACCTTAAAAATAAATCACTTTACATAATAATATATATCTCTGTATATACATTTTTCCTGTTAATTCTATTCCCCGTGGTGAACCCTCATTAACCCAAAGTTCAAGCACACATTTCTCCTACCAACCACAAGGCAAATTTGAGCGTGAGCTCTATGTTAGGGGTAAACAGTGTCAACACTTTCAGCATAAGCAAAGTTACTTGACATAGAAACGAAAATGGATTGTTTCACACCGATGATCACAATGAACTGCACGGAAATAAGCTCTTCGGGGCCCATCCTCTTCTATCTCCATCACGTTATCTGCTGCCATAGCAATGGTCTGCCAGTCCCCTGTAATCTGGAAAGGAAGGTTCCCATCAGAAGGGTCCATGGGTATCTTTCTTCTCCTATCACCACGTCCTGTCATACTCACTTTACCTGTCTCTCTAGAAAGAGAAATACGTTTGATATTTCCGAGCTGAGCAGTGCCTTATGAGATAGTATAAGGATTCCATTTCAGATACAAACATGGGATTTAGAGCTTTTCTGGAAGAGCTGAATCAATGTCATCAAATTCTATGAAAAGTCAAGACACTTTTTTAAAAAATTTAAATGCTTTATGTTTAGAGATAAATAAGAAGGAACCATAAAGATTTCAAATACAGGAGCATTAACGAATATGGAAATACATAGACAGTTATGCTTATAAAATATGCAAGAATGTACACCCACAGACACATGAAAGACTTGCCTTCAGATCAGCCTAGGTATGGTACCTCTTCCACATGCAAAGGTTGGGGTAAGTCACTACCACACACCAGCCCCAAGACCAACGTTAGTAGCAGAATATGCGTGTTATTCCCTTTACTTGTCTTCCCTCTTTGTTAGGAGCTGAAATAGGACAGGTTTTGGAGATTTCTGAGCTGATCTCTTTTTATCTTGGCAGGACATGTAATGACTATTGTCCACCCCATGACATTAATTATCTTGCGTTCATCCTGGTTGGCAAGGGAGGAACTGTGTTTGAGCATGTCTTGCTGGGCTGAAGAGATTACTCGTACATGAAGCTTAAATGAAGCATGTTATATGATCATCAGGTACATGAGAACACAGCATCCAGATGCAGTACTTCAACCGCAGCAGTGTTTGTTTGGTTTTTCCTTTTATTGTCTCCTGTGTACGTGTACTGAAATGTTTCAGGAAGTACAAAGCGTTCACCTCCACCAGGTATATCACTTCATCTGCATGAAGTCATTGAAGGTGCCTTTAGAAAATGAAGTTTATGCTGTCCCTCAGCGACGTCAAAGTCTGGATCTGTCCCTTAAACTGTCCTTATCACTGTGTTCTACGGGGAAACTAACATTTACGTGTAAGTAAACATGTCACCAAGGAAACGGCCTTACCCTTTCCCTAGTTATGATTCTTGTGGAGATGGTGACATGTTCGCTTTCCCAGATGTGTTTAAGCACACAGGTAACGACTGATTGCTCTCTCACTCAAATATCTTAGATGCCTTCTTCGTTTACAATCTCGATATTAATGTCCATGTTTCTTCTAGCCAGTCGCTTAAAGTGTCCATCTACAGCCAACTAAGACTAAAAGAGCTGGGGCCAATTACTCTCCAACTTACATGCAATCTCACAGAGTAGCTGATGTCAGTTATACTCCCAAACTAAATGAGAGAGTCACATTAGTCCCAAAACAACAACAAATAAATACCTGCAATCCCAGCACCAAGGAGGCTGAGGCAGGAGGATGGATGTGAGTTTGAGGCCAGCCTGGGCGCAAAGTGAGCTCAGGGCCAGCCTCAACTGCATAGTGAGACCCTTTTTCAAAAAAAGATAAACAACAAAAATAACAACAACCAATCAATAGGAAAAATGTTGGCTCATGGTATCAAAATATAGATGGAAATTCAACTGAACTTTTATCATTGAATTTAACCCTGCAACCCAACAGGATGTTCTTTCAATTTTAAAGAGAATAGTAAAAAAACAAACAAACAAACAAAACGCAAAATACCAACATCACAGACAAAAACAAAACAAAGCAAAAACATTAAAAGTGACACAGGATTTCAAAACAAAATGATAGGGATTAACAGTGATTGTCTCATTACATATTGTTATTTTCAATCAAGTTGTTCAAATTAAAAATCTTAATTGAAAAAAACAGTGAATGGTTCTGGGGATACAGGTCAGTGGCAAAAGTGCCTGCCTTTGGAGCACAAGGTCCTAAGTTTGATTCCCAGTAACTAAAAAAACAAAACAGTGAACAGGAACAAAATATCCGTGTACAAGGAATCGAACTCATGACCTTATGCTTGCCAGGTAGGTGCTGTGCCACTGAACTATATCCCTAGTCCAAAATATCTACTATTAAAAGTGAATGATTGACTGTTTTTGACAGATGTAATGATAAGGCATTTTCCCCAGGGACCACTATGAATATTCCTATCCCCATCCAGTTCCAGATAGTCTTTCTCAAAGACCTCAAGGAGGTCGCCTTCAGCTATTTTTACAGTGCTGAAATGCGTTGATTTGAAATTTTACACAGCTTCAGTCATATAACATGTGTGATTATCTGTTGCAGGTTTCATTCACTTGTCCTATTTTTATACCTATCTAAATAGTGGCGTGCACAGCTTGCCCCTGTTTATCTCTGTGCATAGGAGTAAGGACACATCACATTTCTGCGCAGTTAAATGTCAACATAAAGCCCACCTTGTCTTTGCAATATTAAACAAAGGCAAATATTCATGAACAGAATCTTGCCAGGAACTGTGTGATCCTAACCCTGGGTAAATTCTCACGGTTGGGTTTTTCGCATCAAGGCACTGGCAGAAATGTTATTCTTACTATCAACAGGTACGCACTTCAGTTGCTACAATTCACATAACACTCAGTATCACCAGTAATTTCTAGTCTGGATTTTATGAAAAGCATGTTGTGGGAGATGACTGATGGCAGTTTTATTGAAATTTATTCCACGTTAAAATTGAAAGCCTATATTTATTTTCTGATATTTTTGTGCTCTTCTTTGTCCTGAGTTAGAAGATGACCCATTAATAGCAGTGAGTGGCAATGCGTGTCCCTTCCCCAGTGTGACATGCGTGTATCCATTCCCTGACATCAACGGAAGCATTATGTATTGTAAACATATGTTAATTTTTTAAAAAGGGTGGATTGCATTTAAAATTTTCCAAATCACTGGAGTTAAGCCACCATTTTTAGGGCTACAAATCTTCTCAAAACGTATTATTTTTGTAAGTTAGTTTTCCAATACAATGTCCAATCTGGACTCTATTATGCGTTTTCTTGTTATTCAATGTGGATATTCCCTTGTGTATTTGTGTTACACGCTCTTTTGCAGTAGATATTAGGTTGTTAAAGCTGTGCCAGTAAAAAACTGCACACTGTTTCTCTTGAATCATAGATGCATCCCTTCACGTTTTGGAGACTGAATTTCTTTGATTGAGGAGTGGATAGTGTCTGCTCTTTGTACTTCCTCTCTCGTTGGCTTGAAGATGGCTTTGTTCATGTTTTATCTTCACACAGCCCCTGTGAATTCTTCAGCATCCCTGATCTCACCTCTTTGTCTAAATTTTTCTCTTCACAAGGATTCTACTGTATTGGACTAGGACTCAACATTTCTTCCCTTAACTTAAATTTGTGAGCTTTAAAACCTACTTCAAAATGCAGTCCTGCAAGGATGTCCATTGTCACCACTCCTGTTCAACATAGTTCTGGAAGCATTAGCCAGAGCAATCAGACAAGAGAAAGAAATAAAAGGAATAAGGATAGGAAAGGAAGAAGTCAAACTATCACTATTTTCAGACGACATGATACTATACATGGAGGACCCCAAAAACTCCACAAGAAAACTCCTGGAATTAATTGACAAATTCGGCAGCGTAGCCGGATACAAAGTCAACACCCAAAAATCAATAGCATTCCTGTACACAAACAACAAACAGACTGAGAGAGAAATTGAGGAAACCATACCCTTTACAATAGCAACCAAGAAACTGAA
>PVLD010019005.1:0-37516 GCA_004027595.1 Dinomys branickii
GTATGTATGTATATGCAGCATATCTAACATAGTTGTACTACTGACTTAGGTCACTTTATTGTAAGGAATAGTTGATGATTATTTGTTTGATCAATTTTGCATGTCTATATCTGTTTTCCTGAGTATACACTTCGAAGTTATCAATATGTAATGCAACAACCATTGTTGATTCCCTGTCACCTTGTCTGTAACTCAGTTTAGATTGTACTATTCTTATGCTACTTTGTGTCTGTTTGTTAATATGTTTTTGTTCTTTTACTTTTAAAATAAAAGTGAAAAAAAAAACAGCTGAATTCCTGCTGTTCTACAGCTCAGCCTCAAATCCCATGTTGCCTGTGAGCTCCAAACTTCTACCAGATATGGGCAGTGAGCTCAATTTTAGCTTTTATTCATTTATTCTAATTTTAATGTTGACATCCATTGCTAAGCACTGGCCTATTAGATCAGATACAGAATATACTTCATTGCTATAAATTCTCATTGCATAATTTCAAGAAAGAATGAGCTGATCATCTGAATCAAGCCCTTCAGGATTATTTCAGGAGACTTTCAGAATATTTAATCACCAACAGTGTGAACTCAAGTGTGGCTCAGGTGCTCACACATGTAATGTCACTAGTGGAATCACAGGAGGCTGGGTATCTCTAAGGGAGTCTGGAGTGTTAAACACTGTCCCACCCTGTGCAGATTGGTCTGCTTGACCAATTGGATGCTTGAGGACAAGCATCCTATAGCAAACCTGCCCCTGAAAAGCCAGGACCTTGCCTGAGTTGTTCTGTGAGCTCAGAGTCCAGGGATAGCCTGGCCTCCCTGTGAGCATGGTGGGTGCTGAGTTCTGTGCAGGCCTGAGCTCAGCTCACAGTCCTGGGTGCACAGAGTAGTGGTGTGAACCTTGATGTGAGAGGTCTGTGGTCTCATGTCTTTGTTGCCTTTTGTGTGTCTTAGACTGTAGGATCTTGATAGGAAAAGGGGAGGGATAACAGTCCAAGGCTGCACCCCTGAGGGCAGGAACATGGGATGTTCATGGGTTGATAGCTGCAAGGAGATTGTCAGTAAGGGGAGCTCCTGTCCAATCTACCGTGCGGTCTTCTTTGGATTGTGGGGTCAGATATAGATCAGCTCTCAGTGAGCCTGAGGTTGAAAAATCCACTGTGGAGCTCAGAGGTGAGTGTTCCAGCTTTCTTGAGCATGGCTGAGCACATGGAATCACATCATCCCTAGGGGATACAGGGCATAGCCAAGCTGGTAGAGAGATTGTCATAACTATGTGGGAGGGCAGGGAACCAGGCTTAGAGAGGGAATGTGGAGCCGTTCTCCCCCTCACGGCCATCAGTGGTTTTCTCATTTACATTCCTGCGAGGTTTCCCCATCCCAGACGCTCTGTATGTCCAGGGCACCCTGGTATCTGGGCAATGTGAAGCTCACCCGAGCATGGACATGAAAGGTCTCCCAGAACAGCAAGTGCTGGTCACACCTTAGCCATTTTCTCTTGAAATTTTCCTTATTAATAATAGTGTATGCATGGGAGAATATGCTGAAATCTACCAGATTGAAGCAATAGAAGGCAAGTGTGGAGTTTATTTATAACAGTTCTGTTACAGAGGCTCCTTTCAGACTCTGCAGCAGGAAAGCCCTTCAGCTCTGCAGGACAGGATGTAGGAACTGAGAAAAGTGAGAAATAATACAGGATGTGATTGCCACGGCCTAGGTCACACTCTGCAGAGTTCACTGCTCGCTGCCCACACAGGAAGATGACCAGCTCCTTCTCACCATAGCACAGCGGGGGAGGTGTGAGGGGAACTTTCAGATGAGGCCCAGGAACAACAGGTCTAAGGCCGCACCGAGCCCCCTGCCAAACAGTCCCAGCATGTGCACACAGCACACCCCACCCTGCTGCCCCGGAGACACAGGGAGGTGTTGCTGTGCCCTCCTTGCCCTTAAGAGATGCGGATGTGATTCTGCTTCTAAAGCAGCATTCCTCTGCCACGTGCACATAGTCATCAATATCCAAATACTGACGATTTAAGAAATAAATGTGCTTCATTCATGACATGCATCTTCTCAAAGACTGCAGTGTTAGAGGACTATGTCATTCATCTGTCTTCCATTCCACTGTATCTGTGGTCACTACTGTTGCTGATCTGTGCATTTCTAGCCCTTCTTCCACACTCTGTCGGCCCTGGATACTTTGTCCTATGCGTAATTTGATGTTCTACCATTTCTTTAAAACCTTTGACAATTAACTCTTTTCTGTCCATTTTACTTCACTTATGATGAGTAGAATGAGTAAAACATCTTCTACGAATTCATAATATTTTTGAAATTTGGTGGTATTTTGCAGGGTTTCACTTTTTAGAGAAAATCATGGTTCAGTTAAGTTCTCAGAGGCCAGCACAGAGCTTTATTTCACTCATTTTATGAACAATTCTCATTCTATAAAAAGCACCTCACTGGTGTCAGTCCATTAAAGGTGTTCATGTTTGACAGGACTGGACAGGTTTACATGCTGCTTGATCATCAAGATTTTTCACATTTGGAAAAAGACAGCTTCTGTGCAGATGAGAGCACAGACCACGTAGGACGTCGGGCAGCAGAGTTCTCCGGTCTTCAGGCAGCAGAGGACACACAACCCTGCAGATCTTTCCTTGTGCACAGTAGACAATTTCTTCATCGCTTTTGTTTTCTTGAAAGAGAACATACTTTGCCCAAAAATGAAATAAACTTTCTTATCCACAGAGTGTGGACAAATCTCCACAACTCACTCTCCCTGCATCTGCATTTGGACCTGTGACTACATCTCTCCCCTTCCTGACTGCAGTTCTGTTTACTGTAGATACCAAAATGGTACTGTATATGTGAAATCTGCACAGGAATTAAAAGAACATATTTTCAAAGCAATAAAAAGTAAAAAAGAAAAGACATAAATAGTATGTACAGGTATATTTGCACAGGGTGTGTCAAACAGATTGTGGCAATACGTTACAATGTAGATGTACCGAAAATATCAACTTCTATACTTCAAAGACAGCAAAGTCTTATCAATAATGTGATAATGAAGGTCAGGAAAATCTGATGAATTTGTGGATCTCAAGTTGAACTGTTCTTTTAATTTTCTTCTTTTAATATTCATAGTATTTAAATATTATATTAAATATTTATATCAAACGTGGGACTGGAGTTTTCCTACATGAGAGAGAGAGATTTCTTCTTATGGTATATTCAGAGATTTCATTTTTTGATCATATCATGGAACTTTAAATTATGCCCTGAAGAGAGCCTAATATATGCATGCATAATTGTTATTTGTATTTGTTTGAATAAAACCCATGACAGGGGTCTCTTTGTGGTTGCTGCTGCCCCCTCCCTTGTCTCCCGTATCTCCTCCCCAGGCAGTGTGGTCCTGGGCTGGGACACATCATCTCTGCCTGACTCATCCTCCTCCCTCCCTTCTGGGAATTGGTGTCCCTGCCCCCACCCAGCGTCTCCCTGTTTCCACTGATGACTCGGGGTCCTCTTTCACACCTTGGAGAAGGACCTTGCATGTGTGCAAAGCACACTTAAGTGTTCACAACTGCTGAGATGATTCAGAAGGAGACAATGTCTTCAAAACTTTTTCTATAACCTGGGTCCAAGTAGCCCATCCAGGTCACTCATTTCCATTGTCAGCATATTTTATAGAAGTTGAAGCCTATTGGCTTTGTACAACTTGTGCACTTTAGTTTTGTTCAAAGATATTAGTGTATCAAAAAAAATGGAACATGGGAGATTAAAGGTAGGAGCCACTCCAGACCAGGAAGCCAAACTCCTGGAAAACATGACTTAGGGAAGCAGAAAGGAAGAAGAGCCATAGGAATGAAGAAAAGCAAATAAAGAAAAGTATACATCACAGAGAATCTGGAAAATAGGAAGAGAATGCTGAGAACAGAAGGAAGCAGTCTGCAGCCCTAACCCCACCGCCTGAGAAGGGGTCCTGTCTCCTCTCTCCAGGCACAAATAAATCTGGCAGAAGGAGTTTCAGGGAGAAACAGTGGGCTGCACTGGCAATGGCAGCCCCAAGAAAATCCCGTGGTTACTGTCAACTGCAAATACAACCCCGGGGTTTACTCTGACCATGACTTCTTCCATGTGATTGGCTAGAGTTGGAGAAGAAATCCACTACAGCCTCTATCATATTTGGGAATGATTAATCAGGAGCCATTTAGGGATGAGGTTAATTGCTTAGGACTAAACTATTCCAAGAAGGAGAGTCACAGAGTACATTCAGGGTTTGTGGACCACCCTACCATAGGTGTTGGCTGGGAGACAGCCAGAAGAGGCAGTCACTGGCTTAGACTCCCTGAGAAGTTTGAGCAGCGTTAAGCTCAGGTCAGGCAGGACTTAGTGGTCTGTGTCTGTGGTGATGAGCCAGGTTGTTTGCATGTGATTTTCTATGAAGGTTGGGTCTGAAAGTGCTGGCATGAAGTCCAGCAGACTGCCTGATCTCAGCTTTTGGAATCTAAGAAAGCTCAAAGCTAGGAGCTCTCTTTGTGTTCCCCATATGCCCACGTGATCAAGGATGTGCTTCAGCTCGGACAGTTACCGATCACGGGGGTGTATGGACAGAGAGAGCTCTGGAGCAAGGGGGTTACACAAGGCCACAGGCCATGAAGCTAGGTGACATTAGCGGTGACTTGGGGCCCAGAGGGCCGCAAACACTCAGTGCTGCTTGAATAAGCACAGTCAGAAAAGCAGACTCCACTCAGGGATGGACACTGCCCAGGGAGAGGTACAGGGCGGGACTCAGCTCACACAGACACGGGCAGTGGTGGAAATAGAGTGCTTTCTTGCTGTGACCCACCCATCACCTGCTGTGCTCCAAGCTAGAGGCCTTGGAAAGCAACACCTCGCTAAAACACACAGGGGAACTTTCTGGATTTTTTCTTTGTTTGGCCTTAGGGTTTTTTTTTTCTTCACTTTGCTTTGTTTTCTTCTTTTTAATCATTTTTCTTTTCATTTTTTATTTATTTTTTATCCAGTACTTTTACCTTAATTCTACTAATTTCTTTTCTTCAAGTAGATATTTACCTCACCTTTCTCTTCTCCTCATCTCTCTTTTCATTATTTTCAATTTTTATTTCTTTCTGTTTTCCTCTTCCCCACCCTTCTGTATTTGTTTTTATTACTGCTCAGCCTTATTAATTTTTAGCTGTATAGCTGATTCTAGACTCCTATTGCTGAATTCATTTCCACTGTGGATGATGTTGGAGTGGATCCATTGACCTGATATTTGCTGAATGTCAACATGTGGTTTGCCCTTGTGTCTGTATTTCTGTGGTAGCTCTCTTTGCTAAGAATAAGAGTGGTATAGCTGCAATGTTTGTTCTTTCTTATGGGATATCAATATCTGTACTTTGGGCTCTGTTATTTGTTTTTTGTTTTGTTTTGTTTTGTTTTTGCGGTACTGGGGATCGAACTCAGGACCCTGCGCTTGCTAGGCAGGCGCTTATTCCACTGAGCTATATCCCCAGCCCCTGGGCTCTGTTATTTGCACTGATCTCTTTTATACATTAATGGAGGCTTGACTGTCATTGTTCATTGGTCTTTACTGTAGGTTAATAACTGTATTTCTATCACAAACTCTAGTGCTGAGCTTTTCTCCTCTCTGTGTGATGGTGGGGATCAAGCCCTCATGAGAATGTCAGACATTGTGAAAATCCTGAAATATGGGGCTGAATAGGTTGAACATGGGTGTGAACACACATGCATAAAGAAACCCCAAACACTTCCCAGGAAGATGTATATTTTTCCAAGTCTCCACCACTATGAAAGCTCAGTGAGCATCTTCTCTCTCTTGATTCAGCTCCTGGCTGCATGTGGATCCTTCTCTGGCTGTGCCAAGTCTGGAATCCCGAGGAGCACTAGGACCAGGTCAGCCAGGCCCATCCAGATGAGATCCTCCACTCTGTGATCCTGGGGTTGAAGCTAGGAATTAATGACAAAGAGGTCAGAAGAGACTTGAATCACCTCATGATTCTGGAATATCAACCTGGGGTGTCTGCCTCCCCTAAAAAGGATTTCATCTTGTGAACCCAGCTCCATAACTGAGAATTCTCTTGCTGAGCAGATCTGGAAGGTGACAGGGTTTGTGATGGGCTGAGGGTCTCTTTGCTCCTGAGAATCATAGAAGAGGAACACAATGTGTGAATCACTGAAGGACCAGAGCCTTTACTCTGGGTTCACAACCTTCTATCTTACCAGCAGGACACGACTTCATGAATCCATAGGGGCCCTTTCTCTGTGGGAGCAGGTGTTCCTCTCATCTCCCCTGTAGAATCTTCACACTCACTTGCTCTGTGAATTCAGAACTTGGGTCTGAGTCACTTATAAGTGAAGGTTGTCTGAGTTCAAAGAGCTCAGAACCGGCAACAAACATGATTTCCAGTTCCAAAATAACCAAGCACTGTGAGCTCTTACTTCATCTGGAACACAGGACAACATATACAGATTCTCCTGGAGGTGAGTTTCTCCTCATCTACATGCTGAGGACTCAGGGTCCATGCATGAAACTCTGGTCCTCAGGTATCCTGAAGCTCACATTCATGAAGGGATGAACATCTGGGGCTGTGACTCAGCCAGGGCCCTGGTGCCCCATCATCCCTGTCATCTTGTGGGAAGTGATCATCTCATGGTTTAAAAACCTACAGTGCAACTCAGACACACACACAAACACACACACACACATGCATACATATACATATCTGTATTTTACTTGGTAGAAAAGTCAGGGCTTCCTAAAAACAGTGTATCTAGTTTAGAGATGTGTAAATCTATGAAGGATGACCTATGATAAACATGCTAAAAGGTACAATGAGAATAAGTGAGGAATGTGGACGTAAGTAAAAAGAAACACAAATTTATAATATGAACACAGGCATGATACATGTTCTCCTAGCACATTCATCCTAGGTTAATTTCCTGCATCTGAGTCTCTGCCTGCAGCTGTTTGCCTGAAGAAGCGACCAGCTATGCATTTTGTGCTACAAAAATCTACGAAGATAGGCAGAACTGAGAATTCAATCTATTCAGTAAAGTCCTTACTGTAGTGCAGTAAAAAAATAATAATAACATGCATGAATATTGCCACATATAAACTATGTAGATGTACTAATACATCAATATATATATAATACACCAATATATTATATGGTAATAATTATGGAAATTGGTGCATAATTCATATATTAATTTTGCTTCATATATCTTAGATCAGTGAATCATAGGAGATCATAGAAATTATTAGGAGAGAATATTAAGATAATCTGAAACAAAATTAATATACAGAAACCAATAACTTCCCTATGCATAACAAATTATTATTCAGAAAACATAAAGTTAACAAATCTAAACTTGCAAATTTTTAAAATAGTGGATCATATGACTAATTTCCTATGACTATGTACAATTCAAATTAGTAAAACTTTCAAATATTTCCTAAGTTCATTACAAACCTCAATTTTAAACATCTTCAATAAAAAGACTAGTTATTCAGAAATTTTCTGTAAGTATTGTATAAACCTAATAAAATTCTCAGAAAATAAGGGTACAATTACTTTAAGTTCATATGTGTTCGTTTTCACAGAAAATTGCTGTATTTCAGTTTCAGGGGAAAAAATCAGCAACAGCACACAAGTGTAAAAACCAAATGCACAACAGAATTAAACAGAATTGTGCTCAAAACCTGCTGGGCAGAGACCCCGGATGACCCTGAGCAGTCCGCAGCTCTTCAGGAGTCACAGGGGTGCGCTGAGCACAGAGGCCGCCTGGCGGCGCAGGAGGGCCGAGCCCGGCGGTGCCCCCAGCCCGGTGCTCCTCTCTCCAAGAGCTGCTGTGCTGGGGGCTCAGCCTCGCACACAGTCGGACCCAGCGAGGCTGAGCAGCCTCCTGCCTGGTCTGAGAGGATTCAGGGACCGCAGGTGTGGTCAGGTCCTGCAGCCTCAGGCTCTCTCGGGAATGAGGAAAGAGTGTGGCTGAAAGCGCACCATGTGGCTGTCAAGAACTCGTCAAAACGCTTCTCCTCTCCCCTCAGGCTCAGCCTCTGCGCTGTTTCCCATCAGGCCTCGGGGAGACCACTGAACCCCCATGAGGTGAGAAACGAAGGAGTCTGGCGGTCACATCCGGGTATATCCCCGCGGGAGGACACAAAGGCCCAGGCGTAAGGAGAAAGCTTTCTCAGGTTACTCTTTCCAAGGGAACCTGGGCCGCACAAACTCTGCCTCCTAGGGCCCCTCCCACACTGCCACCCTGCCCAGCGCCTGCTTCATCTTCCCCTCGTCCTGACTCCCATGAGCAGGAGAGGCTCCTGGAGCCCTGCTCAGGAAGGGAAGGCCCATCCCTACCCCTCCACCCCGTTCACTTGGGGATCTGGGAATGGGGGACCCCAGATGTTTCCTCACACCTCAGCCCACGGCCCCAGGAAGCCACCTGGACACATTAATATCCATCTCGCTTCTCAGGAGAGAGCCGCTCCCTGGACTATTGGCAAAAGTGAGAAGTGAGTCTAGAACCTTCCTTATGTCAGGGCGAAGGAGTTCCTACCACACAGGAAACCAGACCTGTTACAGGGGCCTGGGACACGGGAGGGCTGGATTCTGAGACCAGGACATCAGGAAAACAAGGCTGGGGTCTCTGGCCTCCCTGTCAGCATGAACCAGTTCAGACTAAGCCAAACTTCACCAAGTCTCAAGTCAACCCTTCCTGCACTTTACCTGTCTGAGAGGTCATGGGTGGGGACCCAGGGGCAGAGACCCAGCTCTTTCCTCCTCTCCTGGGCAGAGCCTGCTCGCTGGACCCTTCTCCTCCATCTGACCCTGTCTCATGGTCTCAGAGCTGTCCTGTAGTCAGGTCACTGCTAATCATTTAGGTGCAGTCAGGACGGGGACTGGGACTCTTAAGGGACTGAGACTATGAGGTCCAGGATGTCCCTTGATGGTAACAACAGGTATTGAGAACCACAGTCCCTGTACCACCCCAGAAGGGCTGAGGTCACAGGTGTCATGTAGAATTCTGCCTGGGAACACTGAGCTCAGAACTTTGATATTAGAAGCAAGAGTGCAGCACCTGCTTCCTCCCTGGGCAGAAGGAAGGTGTCCATCGGGCTCCGTGACTGACACAGCAGGGTCACTTCCTCTCCTGAGGACACCGTGGGCCCCAGCTGCACCAAGAGGGAGGGCGTGGCGGGCACTTTGTCCTGGAGTGAAGCAGGATGGTGAGGGGTGGACTCATCTTACTCTGAGCTGAGGCCTTAGCAGGACTGACACTGAGGACCCTCGGTCTCTGTCTCTGTTTGCTCTGACTCTGATGCCTCCTGCTCTCCCTGTCTCTGCCTCTTTCCCTCCCTGACACCCACCCTCACCCTGACCATCACCTCCTGGACTCCCCCAGCAGCGCCTGTGCACAGTCTCAGTCCGGACTGAGCCCTGGGCTCCTCACCTGTGATCACAATATCCAGAGGGTCACTGGGGGCCGACCACACCTGGGGTTTTCACATGTAATAGTTGTAGCATCTGACCTTGTGCTTATGGTCAAGGGTCACTGGGCCTACTGGGAATAGGGCCTAGACCTGCCCACTTTGGGCTCCCTCTGAGTTCAGGGTCCAGAGGAGCTTGTCTTTTCCTTTGTTAGTCAGAAGGAACCTGCCAATTCCCAGCCATGGGCCACACTGGAGGGACATTCCCTCCTGAGGTCCCCACAAGGCTGGGCAGGGCTGAGAGGCTCGGTTTGCTGCAGACTCCTAGGAGGGAAGGAGGCAGCGTGTGGAATGGACTCATGCCTCCCACATTATACCCAGGGCTGGGCTGTGAGAGGGGGACACCCCTGGGGGCAGAAGGCTTCTTGTGGACAGATTCTGGGGCTGGGACCCTGCGCATCCTCTCACCTGTCACCGCAGCTGCAGGGCTCAGTGTGCTCTGACCAGATAGAATGACAGTCACAGCGATGTCACTCTACATGGTGCTCTCTCCAGGATGAGATAGAAAACACGGCCTTGATCCTGGGCTTTAAGAAGGACCGTGTCCCCAGCATCTCTGATGTCTCCTGCTCTATGCAGAAAGGTCCCCAAAGTCCCTTGACACCAGATGTTCACCAAATATCACCAGGTGCATGAGAGCAGGGATGCGCTGGGCCCTGACTGTAGCTCACCTGGAGCTTCATGCTCAACATGAGCCCAGAGCAGAGATGAGTGCTGTCTTCTGGGAGAGAATCCTGGCCCTAATGAGAAGAGTGACCTGACAGGAGGTTGTCATGAAACAACCTGGAGCTTCCCTCACCCTGTACACACCCACCTCTCTCCTCCACTCTGACTCAACCAGGGTCCCCTGACACATGGGCCCAGTCCTGCTTGGCCTGATCAGCCACCGGCCTCTGGAGCCTTGTAAACATCTTCTCTTTCTGCATCACCAGCCTCACATATTCTCTTGTAGCAACAAAGGACAGAGTGAGTTTCATTCTAAATTAAACTGACAGGAGTTCTAGCTTCTGCCTCCCCTGTCAGAAACTGGAAAGTTGCTGCCCTACCAAAATCACTTGAGAAAAACTGAGCACACTGAAAAATCAAAACTTCTTCTGGAATCAAAAGTGCCGTGGAAGACGGAGGGGTCCTGCGGCCCTCAGTGTTGGGGAGACTGACAGGAAATGCAGGGACTCTCAGCTCACAGGGCAGACACCATGAGCTAAGCCCTGTGGGCCCCAGGCTGGCACAGGAAAGCGGGTACTGGCCAGCGGTGGAGGCTCAGTGTGGACAACATGCAGACTGACTCTTTGCGGGGACCCAGTCATGTGGACCCCAAGACTGAGGAGTTCAGCCTCCCCTTGTGCTTCCCCAGGGGAGGAGGAAACCATGTGAAACCCCTGAGGGCTCTGCTCTCCTCACTGGACACCCTCTGGAGCAGTTCACACAGCTGCACCTGTGCGGCCCATCCGACCTGGACAGGAAGCCTGTGACCCAGCCCCCTGCAGCTGCTCTGTCTCAGCCGAGTGGGGTGCAGAGTGCTGGACAGACTGTGAAGGCACCGTGCAGAGGCGCAGCTCCCTCAGAGATGGAGGCCCGGGCACTGTGGACACTCAGCCTCCCCCTGCCTCATGTTCCCCGAAATCTGGAAAGAGTTGTGGCCACCAAAGGCAGAGATACTGCGGGAGCAGGGAAGAGCAAACCATTCCGGGATGCACATGGGGAGCTTAATCGGGAACCTATGGAGAGAGCATGGCTTTCCCAGCAGAGAGACAGGAGCAACTCCCACCCTGAGGCAGGAGGAGGTGTTCATATGCTCAGTGAGACAAATACGCACCCCATTCAACTCACGTGGAGCTGGGTCTTCTCAGACAGTATCAACAGGTAAAGCCTCATGTCAGAGCTGAGCACGAAAAGCTCAGGTGGTCCCTCTTTAGGAGTACCTGTCCTGTGTGAAAGGCAGGCCAGCGCCACCTAGTGGCATGTGCTGGTCATGACCCTGAGGACTTCCCATCAAAGTGCACTCCTGCCCAGCAACACTACAGAGCTGAGCAGCGCAGCTCCTTCTGTCTACTGTATCACATCAGGGAATAAACTTCACGCCATTTCCCGTGAGAAGAAGAAATCAAAGGTTCAGCCTCGGCAGGGATGTGGGAATTCTCAGAACAGGAATTTACAGCAATGAGGATGCCAGGAGAGCCTTGGTAATAAGGCAAACAGAATGGAAAAGGGAGAGGCAGTGTCAACAGAGAATGTGGAAACATCATAAAAGACCCAGAATGCGATCCTGAGACACTGCAGCAAGCATGAGAAATGCCTTCATGTAGCTGATGGTAGACTGCGTGGTGAGGGAAGACCCTCTGGGCTGGAGAACGTATCAGGAGAGACGAAGGACTGAAGAACCAAGACCAAGAATCCAGATCAGAACATCTGTGGACTGAGAGACAACTATGAGAGGTGCAACGTGGATGTCGCTGGGGCTTCATGGGAAACAGGAGAACGAAGCAGAGTGTACACCATTAGCCGCAGTGTGTGAACACTTTCCCAAGTTACATCAGGCACCAAGCCACAGACACCGGGAGCTTTGAGAGAACCATAGTGGGTACACACAGGGAAGCATATCTAGGTGCAAGACCTCAGACTGCTGACAACTGAACATGAAGACAAAATCCTGAAAAACTCCAGAGGGGAAAGTATCTCTGTACCTTCAAATACAAGGACCACAGACACCATCAGAAACAGATGAAATATTTGATGAGCTGAGATAATCAAAGCATGGGCCTAGGACTGAGTCATAGGAAAGTACCCTGGAAGTATGTGAGGGAGAAAGTGTTTCTCTGATAAACAAAAGTTGAGGGTACTTATGAACAGTATAGTAGTCAGAGAAATGTGAAGCTCTGTCTCCAAGACACACAGAAAATGACAGGAATCAGAAACTAGATGTGATGTGAAGAAAGAAAATTCAGGATGGGCTCAGGGATGGATTCTGGTGAACATCTGGGGGTGAAACTATCCAGTTCACAGTGTCTGGGGACAGAGGTGGAGGAAATTCCTCCAGGCCCATTCTATAAGGACATCACCTAACACTGTGCTGACCCCAAAGAAATCCTGAGGAACCACTCACCAATATCCACTTGGACACAAATGCAAAATGTTCGATAAAATACACTCTTGTGCCACATCGCAATATTCTAATTATATAGCTGACAGTGAATCCACAGGACTGCCACCTTGTGACATTAGAGCCACATAGATTGTGTAAGTTTATTCTGTGTTTGCACAAGGACCAAATCCTCCAATATGCATGTCTAAGGACATGTCCTATCCTAAGCACCACACAGCACTGTGAGCATATTAAATGCACATGTTCATAGAAATAATTATATACCATGACCAGGTGGCCTCATCTCAGACCTGCAAAACTGGCTCAGGATTCCAACACAAATGAACTCAGCACATCATTATGTAAAAAAGAAAATTAAATAACAGTATCTCAGAACTGTTCATCCTAAAAATTCTTACTGGAGCTGGCCATGTGCTGCATGCACCGCCACTGTGGGAGACAGGACATTGTCCCAAGGGACACCAAAACCAGCACTTGTGAGTGAGGTGAACCGGTGCTGTGCTCTGGCAGACAGACAAGTGGAACAGAAGTAGGCAGGAGGGGCTGCCATTGTACTCCTTAGGAAACAAGGCAAAGGCCAGCAGAAGGACTGGCCTGGATCGCTTCAGTGCTAAAACCCGAGTGGAATAGGGGAGGAGTTTTCGACTCACAGTGGACCCTTGGCAATTGGGAAGCTGCCTAGGGGAAATCTGCAGGGAGGTAGGAGCTGGGACCATCCAGACTCCACTCAGGAGGTTGCCAAAGGCCACACTTAGCCCCAAATACAAAGGACTGGAAATGGCCTTCTGCCTGGGTCCAGCAGAGCAGCCCTCACATAGCAGCACAAGCAGACAAACAGCCTTGTCCTACTACTGAACAAGGGAATCTCGCCTGTCAGACAGTCAGTGAACAAGAGGTACTAGTGGTGAGGAAGAGAGGAAGCTAGGCAAGTCCAGGAAGAGACAGGTGTCCATAGGTCTGGGAGCAACCCCTGGCTTTCCCTATCCAAGAGTGCAACAGCAACTGGGAGAGCACCACAGAGACAAACGCAGTAAGGAGAAGTGGACAAGAGAAATGTCAGCTGAAGACCAGTCACAGGTCCCACACCAGAGGGCAAGATCAGCCCCTCATCCATCGGAAACTCTACCGCAAACTTCGCAGGGCTGCACAGCACAGCTCTGGGATCCAACCTGGGCAGTACCACAGACGTGCAGACCTCAGAGAAATTGTATTTTCTCTCTTTTTAATTTTCTTTGTTGATTGGCTTTCCTTTTTCAGCTTAATTGGGGAAGGCATTTATGCTTGTTTGTTCTTGGTTTCTCTTTATTGGTATTGATTTTGACTAATCAGATTTTTTATCTGTATTTTTCCTTCTCTCTAGCTGTGCTTGTCTCTTCCCTCAACTATCTCTTGATTTTATGATATTTTCATATGGATTAATATTGTCTCCTCCTTTTCTGATTTGCTTCAATATTCTTTTGCTTTCTCTGTCATTCTTTCTTTTCTGCATTATACTCTAGCCATCCAAAAATTGGGTGATCATCCCTACACTTACAACCTTGCTTCTATGGTATTTCTCCTCGTTCATCTCTTTGTTTTGTCCATCTTACTTAATACCATATAAACAGGGGAAATCTCTTAACCAATGGGAAACTCATTGCATACAATATCCTGGTACGTACTGGACTTTCATATATAACTATAGAGACTCTCCTCATGTTAAAGGTACTAAATGAATAGTTACCACAGTTTGTCAGTTTCTAGGCTGTTCTTCATTATATTTTTATTGCTAATTACATTGCCTTAGCCAGGATGTCATACATGCCACAGTCAGTTATCTCCCTCATACAACAACAGTGTGATTATCCGAGATGACATCCATGACCACGGTCCAGTGCCAAGGGACATAGTGCTGATCCAAATAAATATCAGTTTCTCATCCTTATAAACTGGGAAGGTAGGTTCTTGGGATAGACTCAAAGATCAAGAACCACTTGCACCCAGAGCACAGCTCTGAGGAATACACATTTCCTAGGGAACCATTGATACTAGGGATAAAGTTATCTACCCTTGGAAATCTACAAGTACCAACACAGAAAATAAAATATACAAAATGAGAAGAGGAGAATCCAAACGCGATCCCAGACCTCCAGCCAACCCAGGACAAGTCCACAGCACAACAAGATAGAGGCAATTGGAAGTCACACACGGGATCTTTCTGAAATGAGGGCAGCAGAAGTGAAGAAGGAAATGAATATGGCTAAAGAAAAAAAACAATCTCTCAGTGAAAAAACAAATGATTGGAAAAGAAATGAAGAGACATGCCTAGTGAATCTAGAGTAGACAAACATTAAAAATGATAGAAGAGCTTAGGGAAAAGATGGAAACCCTTAAGTCCTAACATAGGAAAAAAAATGAAAGAGATTCAAATAGATATCCAGGACATTAACAATTCCAATGAAAGTACATGCAGTAGACTGAATGAAGGAAAAGATAGAATATCAGAGCTAGAAGACAGGAGTGCAGTTAGTGACTACAGAAAGAACAATATCTTAAAAACAGCAAGGTACCATGGAAAATCAATCCAACAGCTGCAAGATCAAACAAATGAGAACAAAAGACTGATTGGAGATAACAAAAAATTTGGAGATAGCTCAAAGAGCAATAAAAAACCTCTTCACAGAAGTAATGCCAGAAAACATCTTAGACGTGGATGAAGAATTTGAAATGTAATTAAGTGAGGCATATAGAACTCCAATTACCCAAGTCCGAAATCAATCTACACAAAGGCATATAATAATCAAGATCTCAGATATTCAGCAAAAGAACAGAATATTAATAAACATTAAAGAAAATAAACAGATCACCTATAAAGGAAAGCATACCAGAATCATAGCACACTTCTCAATGCAAACATTCAAGTCAATTAGAACTTGGAATGAAGTATTTCCTGAAAGCCAACACTTCCAACCCATATTGATATACCCTGAAAAACTATCATTTAATTTAGTGAAATAAGATACTTCCATGAAAAAGAACAACTGAAGATATTCATGACCACCAAAGTGATCTCTCCAAAATGCTCTGTAGGATATTTTAGAAAAAGATAAGGGAGGCCAAAATTCTAAGCACATCAATAGAAAGAAATAGCCAGGCAAGTGAAGCAACTAAACAGGAGGGAGAGATAGGGTACTAACAACAGGAAAATGAAATGTGACGGCTAAACCAACACATATCTATCATAACCATCAATGTAAATGGTCTCAATTTGCCAGGCAGTAGAAAGAGACTGGCAGAATAGATCAACAAGCATGATCCATCATTATGCTGCATATAAGAAATACATTTAACTCAAAAAGACATTCACAGACTAAAAGTCAAAAGATAGTAAACAACACTCCATGCATCAAGAACCCAGAAAAAAGCAGGGGTTCTAATTGCAGACAATGTAACATTCAAGCCAAGACTGATCCAAAGAGACAAAGAAGGTTACTACATGATTGTTAACAGAAAACACAAAGAAGAGATAAAAGTCATAAATAAGCCCCAAATATCAGTGCACCCAACTACAAAAACAAATAGTAAGAGGCATGAAAAGCTAAATAAATAAACACCAACGTAACTGTAGTGGAGGACTTAACACCCCACTGTCACAGACAGACAGATCAACTGGACAAAAAAACCAGCAAAGAAATACTAGAACTAGATCAAACTGTGAACAAGTGGACATAGTAAGTGTTTACATTCCACAACCTCAGAGAACACATTTCTTCAGCTGGACATAGGACTTCTCCAAAAAAGATCACATACTAGGCCATAGAACATGCTTAAGTAAATGCAAAGAAAATGAAATTATCCCATGTGTATATATGAGCATAGTACAATGAAATTGGAAATCAACAGCAAATGAAACCACAAAAATGATGTAAACATCTGAAAATTAAATGACATTCCTGACCAACCAATGGGACACAAGAAGAAATCAGACAGTTTCCACAATTAAATAATGATGACAATACAATATGCTGGAACTTACGGGTCACAATGAAAGCAGACCTAAGGTGGAAATTTATAGCAGTGAACTCACATCAAGAAAGTAGGATGAGCTCAAACAAAAAACCTAATGTTGAACCTCAAACATTTAAAAAAGGAAGAACAGGTCAAAGCCAAAGCTCACATGAAGGAGGAAATCATAAAGATAAAAGCTGAAATTAATGCAATTGAGACTAAGAAAACAGGGTGGGGATATAGCTCAGTGGCATAAGCACCTGCCTGTCAAGCAGACAAACAAACAAAAAAAAGGCATGGCTTCTCTTATACAAGAAAGTATATGTATGATCAAAATAGAAGATAAATAAATAGGAGGCAGGGAGAAGGTCAAATAAACCCTCCAAATTGTCTATGCTATTGAGACTAAGAAAACAATACAAAGAATCAATGAATCAAAGAGTTGGTTCCTTGAAAGATTAAATAAAATTGTTAAACCCATGCAAATCTTATCAAAAAGAAGAAAAAAAGAGACTCAAATCAATGTAATTTGAATAAGAAAGGTGAAATCACAAAGGATCCTGTTGAAGTCGAGAAGGTCATTAGGATGTATTTTTAAAATCTCTACTCAGATAAGATGGAAAACGTAGAAGAAATGGAAATATCCATAAACACACATGAATTGCCAAATCTGAATTGAGAAGATATAAAAATTGTACATAACCAAATATCAATGAAATTGAAAATGTAATTAAAAACTTACTGAGAAAGGAAAGCCAAAATCCTAATGGATTCACTGTTGAAATATACAAGAAATTTAGAAATAATTTAATGCCGCCACTGATGAAACTCTTTCATGATATTGAAAGGAAGCAATTCTCCCAAAGTCATTCCTGGATGCAAGTATTACCTGATTGACAAACCAGAGAAGGGCTCAAACACGAAACTGCAGGCCAATCTCCAAATGAACATAGATTCAAAAATCCTCAATAAGTTCCTGGTAAACAGAATGCAACAAATCATCAAAAAGATTATACATCATGATCAAGTGGATTTCATGCAGGGAATACAGGGATGGTTCAACATATGCAAATCAATAAATGTAATACATATCAACAGAGCCAAAGACAAAAATCATGATCATCTCAATAGACACAGAAAAAGCATTTCACAAAGTCCAAGACCCATTCATGATAAAACTCTACAGAAAATTGAAATAGATTTATCTCAATATGATAAAGACCATCTATAGCAATCCAAGAGCAAGCATCACATTAAATGGTCAAAACCTGAAAGCTTTTACTCAAAAATCAGGATCAAGACAAGGATGTCCACTACCACCACTCCTATTCTGGAAACATTTGACAGAGCAATTAGACCAGAAAAAGAAATCAGGTTGAAAAGGAAAAAGTTAAATTATCGTTATGTTCAGATGACATAATAGTCTACATAGAAGGCCCCAAAAATTCCATACAAAAGCTGGTAGAGTTCATAAGTGAGTTTAGTGGCATAGCTGGATACAAAATGAACACTCAAAACTCCGCAGCAGTTCCGTACACCATTGCAATGAGAGAGAAATTAGAGAAAACACACCTTTCACAACAGCACTAAAAGAAGTGAAATACTTAGGAATCAATCTAACAAAGGATGGAATGATCTCTACATTGAAACTTACACTACTCTGAAGAAGGAGATCAAAGAGGATACAGGAAAGTGGTAAGCTATTCCTTGCTCACAGATGGGAAGAATCAACATAATAAAATGGCCATACTCCCAAAATTGTTATACAGATTTACTGCAATCCCAGTCAAAACACCTCACAGAACTATAGAAAACATTCCTAAATTCCTTTCAAACCAGAAGAGACTTAGAATAGCAAAAGCAATCCTAGGCAACAAAGGCAAGCCAGGGCATCACAATATCTGACTTGAAATTGTACTACAAAGCTACTGTGTTCAATCAGCACAGCGTTGTCAAAAATCAGACCCGAGGATCAGTGGGAAAGATGAGCTGATGTAGAAATAACACTGAACACTCAGTCACCTCACCTTTGAGAAAGGGCCCAGCATGTTCACTGCAGGAAAGACAGCCGCTCTAGCAGGTGGTGCTGGAGAAGCTGGATTTGCACATGCCAAAGACCCATGTCTATCACCATGCACCAAGCTAAATAAAAATGGATCAAAGATCTAAATATTAAAAGAGACACACTAAATCTGCTGGAAGAGAGGATAGGCGGAACTCTGGAACACACAGGTATAGGCAAAGATTTCATGAACAAAACCAGGACTGCATGGGAAATACTACAAAGAATCATAACTGGGATATCATCCTATTAAAAAGCATTTAGCAGGGCAAATGAAATTACCAATACAGTGAAAAGAAAACCCATAGTGTGGGAAAAAATCTTTGGCTCAGACAAAGACTAATATCTAGAACATATAAAGAACTGAAAAAAATCAGACACCCCCCCCAAACTTAAGAACCCAATCTAAAAACAGGCAAGTGAGATGAATGCGCACTTATCAGAAGAAGAAATACAAACAGCAAATTCATCTATGAAAAATGTTCAGCTCCATTGATCGTTTCAGAGATGCAAATGAAGATAATGCTAAGATTCCAACTCACCCCAGATAGACTGGTTGTCATCAGGAAATCAACCAATTATAAAGGTTGCAGGGGCTGTGGGTGAAAAAAGAACCATTCTCCACTGTTGGTGGGGGTGCAGACTAGTAAGTACTGTGGAAATCAGTGTGGAGATTCCTCAGAAAACTAGGATTAGAAGTCCCACTGGATTCATCTCTTCCCTTTCTGGGTACCTTCCGAGAAAGAATTAAAAATATCAAAGCACAGCAATATATGCACACCCATGTTGACAGCAGCACAGTTTGTAATAGCTAAATCCTGGAAACAACAAAACTGCCCATCAACTGAGGAATGAATAAAGGTTTTTTTTTACACAACAGAGTACTACTCAGCCCTAAAGAAGCATGAACTTGAGACATTTCTAAGTAAATGGATGAAACTTGAGAACATATTCTCAAGTGGAATGAGTCGGACTCACATGTGTAAACAGCGCATTATTTCTCTGGTGTGAGATACTGCTTATGTAAGGAGCAAAGTGAAATAGGAAGAAATTATTCAAAAGAAAGGGAAGTAGGGAGGGGGCCAAGGGGACAGAAAGGAAGAGTGAAGAGTCCGCACTCTTCAATGACGTAAATCGGACACAGATGTTTAAATCACTGTTTCTCTGGTGGGAAAAAGTGAAAGGCAAATAAGGGTCAAAATGCACAGCAGACCCCGGGAGACAGGACGGGACATTCACACAGGAGACGGGAAAAAGACAGGGGAGGGGGCGGAATGAAGGGAAAAGAAAAAGAGTAGAAGGGAGGAGACCGAAACAAACCCTTGTAAATACGGAGGGGAACAGGGCTGAAGGGAGGAGAGGGGTTGGGGAAAGAATCAAGAAACATCACGTCCAGTCCAGACTTCCTCCAGTGAGCGTGATCATTGCGCACATCTAAAATTTAGCAATGAAACTGATTTTAAAATTCTTGCTAAATTAGCTAAACAGTAGAACTTCCTCACCCTGATGGAGAATATACAAAAACGCCAGACGCGATGGCGCATACCACTATCACAGCAGGGGGAGTCTGCCTCAGAAGGATCTCAAGTCCGAGTCCCACCTCACAGCTCAAAGGCTTGGTGAGATCCTGTCTCAGAACAGCTTTCAGAAGGCTGGGGATACAGCTCACTGTGGTGGCCCTGAGTTCAGTTTCCAGCGCTAGAAAAGAAGGAGAAGCCAGCAGCCTGTTTCACGAAGACAAACCAGACACTTCCTGGCTGGAGGAGGAAGTGGCCAAAGAGGGCCTGGCCCAGCCCGCTCAGCTCGGCCCTGTGGGTCCTGGCTGTGGCACCCACACCAAGGAAAGGCAGGGGCGCAGGGCAGGAAGGGACAAGGAGAACTGTTTCAGTCCAGGGTTGGCGCAAGTGTCTATGTGGAAGCTCCAAAAGACCTGACCAAAAAGCAAAAGTTCCTGGAATATGTGGGGCTACAAGGCCAATTCAAGGTTAATATAAAAGTCAGTTGTTTGTCTGAACCCAGCAGAGAACAGAGAAGTGACGCTGACCACACGCCAGTTGTTAGCACCCGCTCTGACCTCTGCACAAGCGGCATGACGTCGGCATTTCGAAGTTGTCCATGAAAAGAAATATTACAATACTCAGGGAACACCACGAACCAGGACTGTTTTGAAAAGAGATTTTTGAAGCCAGGGGTAGTGTCAAAGGCCTGTAAATCCAGCAGGGTAGGAGGCCAAGTCAAGGATCCTCAATTCAAAACAACCTGGGAAACAGCAACTTAGCAAGACCCTGTGAAAGATCAGTGTGTTGAGCCCAGTGGTTATATTTCAGGAGAAACTTCGTAACGACCATCTGGTGACGGCTCGTGGGTTTCAGGCCCAGAAGGGTGTTAGGACATCACTGCATTGATTTTCTTCCATGCTGGGATCTTATTTTTGCACATTTTTTGTTATTTGTACTAACTCTGGGTTGTGAGCCAAAAGGATGGGATCTCATCCCTACAACTGGGGAAAGTTGTAATTAGAGTCAAAGAAAAATGTCGCATGAACGTGGAACAGGGCACCGAGGGTGCAGAAGTGAGACCTGAACCCGGCCTGTGGGGCGGAGCCTCACACATGGAGCAGGAAGAGAGGAGGGGTCGGCAGCAGAGCCTGCACTGAGAGGGCGGGAAGCGCTGCCATCTGCAGGGCAACGAGCTTTGTGCCTTACACCTGCTGACTCCCCGTGCCTGGACCATGATCGCCTCCTGGGCATTTTCTGAATAAAAATCCCCAGCTCTGCGCCACATCTCCTTCCAGAACCTCCTGAGAGCATTGGGCTTGTTCCCACGGCTCTACCGCTCCGAGCAGAGACTGCTGTGTGCTGCCTTTACTTCCTGGCAGCATCTCGAGTCCTTCTTTGGCTGTGCTGAGCTTCAAACAGCAGCATCCCGAGGACCACGAGGACCAGGCCAGCCAGGCCCATCCGGGTGAGATTCCCCACAGTGTAGTCCTGGGAGCGTGAGCCTGGGGTGGGGACACAGAGGTCACAGAGGTCAGGACAGATGACTAGGCTTCCAGGGTCCCTCATTGTCCCTCAAACTACCTGCCTCCCCTGCACAGAACTGGGCCCATAATGGCGAATTCTCCTTCCCACCTGCCTTGGGCTCTGAGTTGTTCTGTGATGGGCCGACGGCCTCAGCTGCTGCTGAGAACCAAGGAGAAGGAGCGGGATGTGCGGTGCTGAAGAGACCGGAGCCTCTGCCTGAGCCCCACGTCCTGGTGTCTCCTCCTGAGGTAACTCTGTGGGTCCTGAATGATCCCTTTGTCTGCTGTAGCAAGTTCCCTCAGGCCCCCTCGTGGGATTTTTCAGCTCCCCGTACTCCCTGAGTGCAGATCTTGTGTCTGAGTCACTTTGGAGCAAACAGTACCTGAGCTCCGAGAGCTCAGGATGCAGGAGAATAAGGGTTTCCCAGTTCAGAAATAACGGAGCCCTTGAATTCTCTCTGCTCTCTCAGGAGCACCAAAGGACATGAACTTGACTCCCCTGGAGAAGGGCTTCCCTAATTCGCCAGTGCAGGACCCAAGAACCAGGGGTGAAGGCTGCTGAACCTCAGGAACACAAAGGAGTGAAGGCAGGCTGTCTCTCCTTCACTACCCAGTCAAGATCCCAGATCACCCAATTACCCTTTAGATAACTAATTTCCATGCCACCAGAAACACTTACAGAACTGTACACACACACATACACACACACACACACACACACACACACACACACACACACACTGGCAAAATATATATGTTCTACATGTCAGTAATGTCAGGGCTTTATAAGAAATGAGTTTCTACCTCTTAGAAGTGTGAATCTATGTTGAATGACCAGCAATAAACATAAAAGTGTCCAGTTGAGCAATACTGGGAATATGGATGAATGCCAGTAGATATGAACATTTGTAGATGCAGACATGGACCGTCTACCCAATAATCACTGCATATGTGCATGATTATGTGATAGTAGAAATATGGGTAACTACACATGTATATATGGAGCAGAAAATGTGGTATCTAATTTAGAAATAAGAACAATTCCAGGGTCGGGGTGGTGATGCAGGACTGTAACCCCAGCATTCGGGAGGTTGAGGCAGGAGGATTGCCTGAGTTCCAGGCCAGCTGAGCTACATAGTGAGTTTGAGACCAGCCTGTACTACTCAGGGAGATCCTGTCTAAAAAAAAAAAGAAAGAAAAGAAAACCAAACACTAACAGAATTTGAATCTATTTGTGCTTTAGGTACATTCTATCTGCAAATTTAAAAAGACAAAATAATTAGAATGGAGAGAATTCTGAGTTAATATGAGATAAAATACATGCACATAAATCCATACCTTTTCTGCAAACACTTAATACTTAGAAATACAAAGCAGTCACCGATCTAAATTTGAAATTATTAAAATAGTTAAACAATTCTTAAAATTGACTATGAATATACATGACTTTATTAATAGAATGTTAAAATCTTCCTAAAGTTTATGAGTTACCCTCACTTTTAAATATCTTACATAAGATGTATAATTGATATATAAGTATAATCTAATGTTCTGAAAATTTGAGGTGGAATTAAATACTTTTAAACTATAAATTCATGTATTTAAACTAAATTTCCACAAAACTGTTTAAAAATTTCAGAAAAAAAGAGACACTACACCCATTGTAAACAGCAGGTGCACAGTAGGATACAACAGAATCACAGAAACGCCCTGCTGGGTGAAGACCCTGTGACCCAAGCAGTGTGCCGCCCCTCCCGTCTCAGGGGTGCACTGAGCACAGTGGCCACAAGGTGACGCAGGAGGGTCCAGCCCAGCAGTGCCCGCAGCTTGGTACTTCTCTCTACAGGAGCAGCCAGAGTGGGGGCTCAGCCTCACATACAGTAGGACCCCAGCGAGGCTGCTTTCTGTCCACCAGGGCAACATTTTATTAATTATTGGATCGGGAAAAGTAAATTAAAGTGAAAAAGAGCTAACTTTTCATGAAAAAATGTTAAAATGCTAACAAGCTGGTTTGGTGCATCCTGCAATCCCTGCAGTCTAGAGGCTGAGGCAGGAGTGTTATGAGTTAGAGGCCAGCCTGGCCTTCAGACAGAGCTCCAGGCTACCTGGACCACGCAGGAGACCCCGTCTCAAAGCCAAACGAAAACAAGTCAGAAACCTGGCGGCTCAGTGGGGAGAAGAACCACAGCATGCAGGTGGGTTCACTTGGGGCAGACGGTCACTTGTGCGCCTGTCATCAGTGATCTTGCTCTGCAGGCATGTGCTGAAGGAGGAGTCAGCAACCCTGGCCCAGGGCCAGACCCAGCCTATGGACAATCTTCCTGTCTCAGCCTCCTGAGCGCTAGTTTTGTGTGGTCCACAAGTTTCAGAATGTGTTTTACATTTTTAAGTTGAAAAACAAAATGAAAATAAGAATATTCTCACCAAGTGTGGTGGTGCACACCTGTAATCCTAGCATTCAGAATGCTGAGGCAGGAGGATTGCTACGAGTTTGAGACCTCTTTCAGTTGCCCAGGCTCTGTTTGAATTTAGGATCCTCCTACCTCAGCCTCACAAGGTGTTGGGGTTATAGCTATGCGCCCTCACTCCTGGCAACATAAACTAAAATCAGAGTGAAGAAGCATCCCTGAGGGTGGCTGGTCCTATGACAATCCCTGAGGGCTGCAGATCACTTTCTTTTGACAGTAGGTTTGATTTACAGGAATTGTTAAGAATATCTTCATCCTGTTTCTTATTTAGTCTGTCATAAGTTCTATAAATATATTTTTTTGCTTTTTTATGGTTTCTTTGGACAGGTGTACATTTTTTAATTTGGTTGAATTTACCAGTGTTTTCTTTAGGGCAGGCGGATACTGTATCTTGCTATAGAAATCATATCCCACAGTGTCATCACAGTCCTCTGTCTGCCTGGAAATAGCCTGCATTTCACAATTGGGTCTCCAGTCCACTGCGAATTGATTCTCCTATTCAGTCGTATCCCACTCCAATGTGAATGCCCAACTGTCCTGCACACTTAATTGAAAATATCATTCTACCAGTTGACGTTGGTCTATCTATCCAAGGATTATTGGCTATCAAACCCAAGGATGTTCCACCCTGAGCTACACCCTATGCCTTTTTTAAATTTTTGAGACAGGTTCTTGCTAAGGCGCCCAGCTGGCCTTGATTTGTGATCCTCCTGCCTCAGTCTTCTGAGTAGCTGCAAATTGAGGCACGCACCACCACAGGTGGCTAACACTACAATGTTATGGTCTGGGGCTCCCACATGCTTAGCTCGTGGCCTGATCAGCCAGCACTGGAAAAGCGAGTGTGAGAGGCCAGTGGTCTCCCTTTGTAGTAACCAGCAGTTCTATCTTCTGCAGCACATCTTACCCTCTTTCTCTGAGCAGAGCGACATGAACATGAGCTCATGATTTCGCTCATCAGAGTCCTTTCCAGGCAAGTACTAACACTGGACTCTAGAACTGCAAGTTATTCTGAGCATTCCCAGCTTGTAGAAAAGAGGTGAGTTAGTGAGGTCATGTCTGGCATCTGCGGCTTCAACAAAGATCCCCAATGTGAGGCTCTGGCCTTGCCTTTCTTAGTAGTCTATACGTGTGGTGGTGCACATCTGTGATTGCAGCACTCTGGGAGGCTGAGGCAGGAGGACTGCAAGTTTGAGCCAAGCCTGGACAACTTAAAGACTTAGCAAGACACTAAATAAATCAATACGTGAATGGGTGGATGCCTGGATAGCTAGCTAGCTAGATACATAGATAGGTAAAGGGTTAGGAATGTAACTCAGTGTCAAAGCCCTGTCCCCAGTACTGGAAAAAAAGAAAAACCCACATGCTTTGAAAGGATCCTGTCTGGGGGACACCAGCAAAGATGTGGAGCATGAGTGTGGGGCAAACAGTAAGCCCTCTCTTCTTGGACTCCTGGGTGGTATTTCATTGCCTTCTCTTTGTTTCTTAGAGAGGCCCTTCAGTCCCTACCTGGGGACAGCACTCATGGAGGACCTGGGCTAAGATGCATCTACCTGTGATAACAAGCTCCAGGCCATCGCTGGGTACTGGGATGTACCCACCTTCGATAACGAGCTCCACGGCCTTGCTGGGTGCTGGGATGTACCTACCTGCAATAACGAGCTCCAGACCGTCGCTGGGTGCTGACCAGACCTGGGGGGTGCTGCTGTTCCAACCATAGCAGATGTACTTCCCTGCAAAGCTGGGGTTCACAGGGCCAAGGGTGAAGTTGCCCTTGTGCCCCTCATGCTGGTGCTGTGGCAAGGACAGGTCTCCCTCCTTGGCCAGGGCAAATCGATTAAATGGAGTATGTTCTGAATGGCAGTGGAAGGAGACATTCTCTCCTGGTATGACCACTGAGTGCTGATCCAGGGAGAGAAAGGGTTTGTTGTACAAACCTGGAAGAGAAGGCAGCAATCAGTCAGCAAGACTTTGTTGTTTTTCTTTTTTTCTTTTTGAGGTATGTACCTCGGTCTGGCATCCAACTCATGATCCTCCTGCCTCATCCTTCTGAGTCTGGTATTACAGGCATGTAATCACAGCACCCAGCCTAAGACACTTTCCCTAATTGACACAGAGTTGTAGTTGAACTTTTACCATGTTCACCAGGGGCCCTAGGCCAGCGTCCACAGTCACACCTATGTGCGTAGTCTGTGGCGTTGATGTGGCCACTGTGATCTCTCCGGAAATGACCTATGACCTATGTCTAGGGGTGGAGAAACCTAGAGAACATGTGACCAGTGACCCTTCAGGATTGCTGAGGTGAAGTCAGAAGACCTGTGACAACCGAGAGGAGCCCGAGGAGGTGACAGCTAACCACACTGGGTCTCCCTGCAGGGATGTAGCTCATGCTGTTAGCTAAGAAGTACTCGTCCACGGTAAGGAACAAGTTCTGCTGCCAGCAACAGGAGCTGTGGGAACTGGGCAGGGCCACTCTCTGGGGTCTTGTAAAGATTTTGTAAAACTAAAGCTGCTCCACTGAAACAAATCAGGCACGGCTGAAATAGACGAGCAACCCAAAGTATAAATAACATGAAGAGCAAAACAAAAAACAGGCAACAGAACAGGGAGAGGGATCTTTTGCAAAGAAGAAGATCGAGAGTTACAGGGAGGAGAAGGGAGGAAGGAAACAGAAAGAATTGAGATTGTTGTGGACGGGCGCCAACGCCCGTGGTGAAGGGGATCAGCATGGAGTGTAAAGACATTCCTATAAAAATAAAAACTCCGACCACGAAACTATCCTAGAGTGAAGTCTATTAGACATAAGAGGGGAAGCCAGGGTGAGTTGGAGCCCAAAGTCCCTTACCGGTCACCACCAGCCCCAGGGCCTTGCTCTGCTCGGACCAGCGGAGCCCTTTCCGGTACCGGCACCAGTACTGCCTGGCAGCGATGGCATCCATCCTGCTGATGTTGAACTCCGCCTGTTGCTGAAATCCCAGTTGCTTGTCCACCTCCGTGAGTGTGGAGTTCCCCAGGACCAGCAGCTGGTACAGGAAGGCCTCTGGCATCCCCCGGCACAGGATCCTCACGGAGGCGTTCCAGGGGACCACGGGCCCTGGCTCCACGGATATGGAGGGAATGGGGAGGTCCTCTGGGGAAACAGAGCAGACTCAGGTGGCTGCCAATGTCAGGCCTCTTTCTTGCTCCCCTGTGGGGACCACGAATGAATGAAAGTGGGGGAGATCTATCATCATTTCCTTGTGAAAAATAGCTTTTGGTGTTTTTATACATAAAATACATGTGAAATAATATTTATATATTTATTTACCTATTTTTATGAGACTATAGTCTCATTATGTAGTCCAGGCAGGCTTTGAACTCATCACGGAGCCCAGGCTGGCATTGAACTTACTGTGGATTCTCCTGCCTCAGCCTCCTCAGTGCTGGAGTGATAGGTGTGTGTCACCATGCCCAGCCTCTCTATAGCTTTTTGAGGAACTAAATTCTTTCATGTATTTCTTCGTTGAGGTAAATTTCATGTAGTATAAAATTAACCATTTAAAGCACACAGCTCAGTGCATTTGGTCCACCTGCAATGCACCACTTGGTTTAGTTCTGCTTTTGTCTCCTCTGGGAGACATTGTGCCCCAAGAAGCTGTCACTGGCTGTCCCCTCCTTTTACTCCTGCTGCTCCTGATCCCCCCACAAGGGCTGCTTGTGGGCGGTTGCTTCCATCGTGACCCTCACCCTCACCCTGCTCTGCTCTAAAGTGAGAGCCGAGCTGTGGAAACCATGTCCAGACCTTGTGCTGAAGACGGGAAGGCAGTCCTGGGAGCCAAGTGCCTCAGCCTGACCCTGAGCTCTGCTCAGCACTCGGCATGGCTCTGTAATTTGAAGCAGGATAGTGTAGCAAGGGATAGCTCACGCGAAGATGGTGTTGTGAGACCTGCAAGAGCTGAACGGGGACCCGGGACAGGCAGGCTGGCCTGGGAACCCCAAGGTACTGGCAGCTTTCTGGCTGTGGTTCCCTAGGGCCGGGTGCTGGGGGCTGGAGCAGCTGAGCCTGCAGCTGGAAGATGCCTGTCCTTGGCGCCGGCCCTGACATGGGTCGGCCAGGAGGGTCACGCAAAACCTGCTAGATCCCTTGGACAGGGCCAAAGCAGGGGTTCGCCTGCTGCCCTGTGAGGGGGAAGGGCGTGGTGACCCGAAGACTGCAAGTAGTGGTCAGGGCTCTTGTCCTGAGCACCACTCAGCACATCACACCCACGTGCTGTCCCAGGTCTGGGAGCTGGCTCTGGGCTCCTGTGCTCTGTGGGCAGCAGGTGCTTCCCACCAGGATGGCTGTTTCCAGGGGTAGAAAAGTTCTGGGTTTCCTTTGGGGTGTCTCCTTGAGTGGTAGCAGAGGCCAGGGCTGTGGCTAGACTCCCATGATGTTGGAGTGGTCCCCAGACAGACGAAGAGCTGGCCCGAGCCCACAGCTGCCAGGGTGTGGGAAGCCTGAGCTGAACAGAGCTAGGAAGTGGTTTCAAGGCCAAGACGCAGACATCACAGTATTAATCACTGTTATTCTGACCGGGTGAGGCTCACCGTGGAAGTAGCACATGAACAAGCGTGGTTATTTTTGTGGTGCTGAGCCCAGGACCTTCACACTGAGCTACATCCCCACACCTTTGTATCAGTTATTTGGTTTTCAGACAGGGTCTTGCTAAGTTGCCCAGGCTGGGAGTGAACTTGTGGTTGTCCTGCCTTAGCTTCGCAGAGTCCTGGAATTAGAGGTGTGGGCCATTGTCTGTGCTGCGTGTCACGTGTGCTTGTTAAGAAGCTGATCTGCAGGTGGAATAGTGGTCACCAGAGGCGGGCAGAGGGGAGGAAGGCCTGAGCGAGGCCAGGTAAGGGGTCGGAGCCCAGCTGGACAGTGGTGATGAGTTCTGTGTTCCACGCTCAGTGGGGTGAGGAGAGTTTGTGATGCCCCCTCTCGTATTTCATGGGTGACTTAGTAGAAAGAGTTCAATAGCTCCAAGTACCTCCAGATGGCATGGAGATGGAAATGTGGTGACCCTGGCTGATGGGTGTGTGCAAGTGCACACACAGAACCATCATGGGCACCTGATAAATGTGTGCATCACCACACGCTCATCAGACATCAGAACACTGTTTAAAGAAATGGAGACATCAGCCACCAGAGCGCAATCATCGCCCAAGTGTGCACTGTTGGATTCTCACACTGACCCATACATTGGTACCGTGAAAATAATGATTAGCTCCTGCCCACACATGCAGGGGCAGATGCATGGGCTGTGGGTTAAAGCTGTATGTAGAGCTTGGGTCTGGGCTGATGTAGGCCTCACGGAGGGTGTGTAGGAGTTTTCCTAACAATGGGAGCAGCAGGGTGGAGGGGCTGCAGGATAAGGCCTGGAGTTGATAAAGGGCAACGAATGAAGGAGAAACTAAGTTAAGGGCACTGTGGGCTGAGATCCAGGCCTCAGGGGGGCAGACTGTCCATGGGAAGAGGAGACACAGCCAGTAGCCTGGGGAAGGAAGCGGGTGAGCTGAGCTGAGGTGGACCCCAAGGAGTGAGCTGTGAGAGGCAGAAAAACTGCTGTACTGAAGCACACAAACAAGAGGGGTACAGTCTGGCGAAGACACCAGAAAAGAGAAGACATGATGGACCTGGGATCAGAATATACAGTTGTTATGGTTGCTAAATTGTGTCAACTTGGGAATTCTAGAGGTTTGGCTGAGTGACTCAGCAGGAAGCCAGGGTGCTTACTTTGTACACATCCTGAGCCTGTGGAAGAGGAGGGCATGGACATTGTGTGAGAGGTACACACCCCCTGGGTGGGGGTAGCCTGCTTACAATGTAATGGAGAGAAAGAGGCTGCTTGCCACCATTTCTCCTCTTTGCTCTCCTTGTTTTTGCTGTATTCTGCTGCCAAGAACACTTGCTGTCTGCCATGTGCCACTCTGCCTTGGAACCAGCCCAGTATGGACTGAAACCTCCACAAACTGTAAGCTAAACAAACCTTTCCTTCGTTCATTTTGGGTGTCAGGTATTTTGTCCCAGCAATGAGAGAAAAGTAACTAAGACAATAGTAGAACCTTAGTGCTCCTCAGTGCTCACCTTAGGACTCCTTTGTGCATACTTCAGTCTTCCTACGCCTTTGCTTAATACTCCTGGGTCCCTTGCTTTGTGGTAGAATACACAGGACAGGACTAAGGCGGCCTCTGAGTAAGGGAAGTGAGTAGACCCAGCAGAAGGAGGTTGTGCAAACAGAGCGACAGAGGGAAGGATGTTGGGCAAAGGTGAGGCCTGACTTCCTCGTCCTCAGAGCTGTGAACACCCAAGATCCTGACGGTTCCCAGCGAGCGGAGGTGGAGGCTATGAGGGACATGTGAAGACAAGGTGCGGGTGGGCAGCAGTACAAAGGGGGCTGGGAGATCTTCCCATCGCTGCTGTCCAGGTATGCATGACGCAAGGGCTGGGGACTCTGGGCACTCACCTTCCTGTGCTGGAACCGGAACCGGAACCAGAACCGTGTGTGCCAGGCAGAGCCCTGGAAAAGAGCCGGTGATGAGTGCCCAGCCCCAGTGTCGGTCTCAGGGCAGATCCCCCTGGAGCGTGACCCATGGAGGGAACACACACACGTGCACACGCTCTTATAACACACACTTATAATACACACTCACATGCACTTATAACACACACACACGCACTTATAACGTACACATATAATACACACATAGTTCTAATACACACACCCAAATAAAACACATACACTTATACCCACACTTAATACACATTCACATGCACTTATAACACATTTGTAATACACACACATTTCTAATACACATACACAATACACATACACAATAATACACATACACTTATAGCACACACTTATACAACATGCACACTTATGACACACACATTTTTTCTCCCACAGCAGGCAGTCTTGGGGTGCACCTTGCTTCCAAACCCCAAACCCCCTTCCTCTCTTTTGTGAGAACCCTGGAGCCACTGCAGGTCCGGGTGTTTGTATCAGGAGTACCAACAGGTCTTTGGGCTTGCCTGGCACATGCTTATGCCACTAAGCTATATCCCTGGCCCTGGAACAGCATCTGGAAAGCCCAGCTGTCCATGAAGGGACTGCGCTCTGAGGGCAGCCATAGAGTCCTGGCATTAGGACTGGCCAAGGCAGTCCCCATGCCCCCCTCAGAACTTACCGAGGCAGAGGATGGCGGGGTCTCTGAGCACCATGGGGCCTACCCAGCTGGTCCACCTGGCCTCCTGCTGGAGAGCACAGTGAGGACGCACACTCACGAGTCAGTGCCCTGCAGGAAGTGTGATGTCATTGTTCCTCCCCAGGTTGCTGGGTGCTGCTCCATAGAAAGGCGGAACCACCTGTCCTGCAGACATGGGCATGGCCGCCTGGGAGCGCAGGGGAGACTGAGGCTCAAACCAGAGTCCTGTGATGTCCAAATCCATCCTGAAATCAGACCCACATGGAAGGGCAGGGCCTGGGGCAGAATGCAAGTGGGCACTGTTCAGGTGGAGAATTCATCACCAGCATCAGTCAGAGCTGCATGGCCTGGCTGGTTCTGGATCTAGAAGTTAGCCCTGGACTCGTGAGCTGAGAGCATTTACTCAGCTCTCTGTCTCTGTCTCTCCCCGCTTCTTCTCCCTCCCCATCTTTACGGTACTGGGGACTGAGCCCAGGGCCTTCACACTGAGTAACTTCTCTAGCTGTTTTTATTTTTGAGACAGGGTCTCCCTAAATCACTGAGTTGCCCAGGATGGGCTGGAACCTGAGGTCCTCCTGTCTCAGCCTCCCAGAGTGCTGGGGTCACAGGTGCGCACCACTCTGTGAAGCTAGAACTGTCTTTATACCAACAGGGATCCTTCTGTGAGCTGACATTTCTCAAAACAACAAAAGGGAAAAGTGACCCTAGACAGGTGCTTCCCCCTGAGGTTTGCTTACATGCAAAGTGACGTTATTTCAGTTCCCCTTCTCGGATGCACACACCTCCTAGAAAGCCCTGCTGAATCAACAGCTGGGAGGCTCCATGGTTGGATAAGACATTACCCCTGCCCACATGAAAGACAGCACCTTCTCCCATGAGCTTTGCAGACATTGCTTTGATGTCAGTTTGCATTTACTGCTGTTGATGCCTCCTCACCTCTTTCTCCTAGGCTGATGGCTTGTCTGTTTTCTCAGACTGTGTATAGGATCCATTGTTGTTTCCTTAAATCAAGATGACTTCATTATTGCTGTTTCTCTCTGTGGGTTCTTGAATTGCTTTGACAGAGACTGCTGAGAAGTGGCATGGCTTGCCTTTGGAGGACTAGGTCTTGTCCTACTCTGTAGCCCATATCAGTTCCTTTCTGTTACACATTCAGCCCACCTGCCAAAGACCTGCAGGGATCCCGGGAGGTCTGGGAGGAAGGTGAGCTAAAGAGAGACATGTTAGGAGCAGGAAAGAGAAGTACTGAGCAATTCACTGTTTCCTGAGCAGCAAGGAAGAACCAGGCTTTGTTGCTGGGCTTCTAAACTGTGCGGTCCCTTGAGATCCCTCACCCAGGGAGATAGTGGGGAGCTGAGGATGACATAGCTCTGGGGACTCTGGGGACACCTTGACTTGAAGGCAAAGTCTCTGGCGGAGCTCAGGGATGGGGAAACCCTGGGCTTTGTCCTTGGGTTGCAGCATCTGTCTCCTACGTGGTAGAGAGCTCCCATGCAGCAGGTGAAGAGCCTCAATTTAGCAGCCAGAGAAGCTCGGGTTGTCCTGCTTCTCTCTTCTATCACCGCCACCCATAGCCTGAATTTTGAAATAATTCAATGATTCCTGAAGAGAACTGGCTTTGCCAAAGTTCCCACAGCTGAGATGGAACCGTGCAAATTGGAACGCCAAGCACCTGCAGGATGCCCCTCTCCAACGCATGGCGGAGCTGCTGGAGCTCCTCAGTTCGCCACCCTGGGATGAAACGAACATGGCTAACAGGTTTCTGGGCACCACTCCAATGGAGTCTCTGCAGGCTGCCATGTTTTCTGTCTGGATGGAGAATAGGGTTTGGACTAACACCGGGAGGGAGAAGAGAAGAGGAATGGGCAGAGAATTGGTGAGTGGCACTTCCCAACCCTGTCACCATTCCTCGGTGTCTGAACAGAGCGCCTTCTCTCAATCTTGCACATTTTTGTGCATTTTTCTACTTCTATGCCTTCTTCCTGCTTTATTCTCTCTGCATACATCTCTAGGTCACTTTATCTTGTTCTCTGTCCAGCTGATTTTGAATTGCTGCCTCTAGCAGTGCTGCATCTCTGTGGTGGTTACTTTTATGTGCCACCTTGACTGGGCCCTGGGATGCCCAGATTGTTGCTTTAACATGGCTTTGTCCGTGGGGATGCAGGAGATGACCACTGGACTTGGGCCACCGAGGAGCACAGTGTTCTCCCAGTCAGTTAGGCCTGCTAAGAATTTTCCAGTGGAAGCTTTCACTCCTGACCACTTGCAAGGGGCCACCAGGCTTCCCTGGACTTTGGATCCTCACTGAAATGCCGGCTCTTCTTGGCTCTCAAGTTGCCAGCTGATGAAATGCTCATCAGCTCTCATGGCCCCAAGACTGGACTTGACCTGGATCTGGACCTCAGGTCTCCTGGTCCCCAAGGTCTGGTCCCCCCAGGCAGATGTGGCCTCCAAGTGCAGCTTCAGTCCAAGGGCCAGGTGAGGTGAGGGTTTGGGGAGAGGAATGAAGTGGTAGTTTGGGGAAAGGACCTGGCTACACATGACCACTAACACTGTAAGGTTGGTCAGATGGAAATCTGACCTCTCCCCAGGTTTCTCTTAATGTGTGCGCAAAAAATAACCAGACAAGCAAATAAAAGACAGCAACAAAATGCATTGTACATAGGGTACTGGCACATATATCTATTGGGTCTTAATTCTTTTTTTAAGTTAATTAAATTTATTGGTACAATTTATGTATACACAATGATCACATTCATCATAGGGAATTTGTACCTTAATTCTTTTTACTTCCCCTTCCCCTACCTCCCTTCCATCTCCCCACTGGAGTTTCCAAATACAGTCTCCACTGCACAAGAAATTACACCAAAAACTAGCAAGTGGGATTACATTAAATTATTTTCTTGCGTTCTTGTGTCCTTCCAGAGTCATCCAGAAAGATCCACCCTTTATTCCTGTGGGTCCTTACCCTGACCATGGGGACATTGTCTGTGATGAGCAGAAATACCGGGTGGAAAATTATGTAGGAAAATGTTTGTGCTCATGGAGAAGAATCTGATATTTCTGAAGAAGACATGTGGCAGTGTGTTAAATAACAATGTTTCAAACTCACCGAGCTTATTCAAATAGAGTCTAAGATTTACATGCAAATGCCAACAGGTACAAAGTGGTGACAGTCTTAAAGAGGAAGAACAGATGAGCAGATTTTAAGAGACACAGTAAGGCTCCACAAAGTGCAAAGTTGTCACGACACAGGACTTGGAGAGAAGTAGACAAGAGATAGAATCCAAAACTACCTCTGTTATTTGTAGTCACTCCAGATTGGACAAAGGCTGCAGGTCTTCCCGTGGAATGGAGTGTTTTTCATAAATACCGTAGGACCAAAGCATTATGTTGAGTGGTGAAAAGTCATTCAAACCCATCGTCACATTATACAAACACTGGCTGCTTTGTTATTAATCTTTTAAAAGCTTTTTTTAAAAAAAAACTGACAAACCTGTATGTATTTATAGTGTAGAACATGATGTTTCGACAGATAACCACAAGGGCATAAGGACAGCAGGCACAGCGACCTACAGATGCTTCCCTGGAACCCGGAAGCTTTCTCAGTCTGCAGAGCAAGAATCCTTGTGTTCCGCTGATCTCTAAAGTCGGGTGTGACCAGCGTCTTTCCATGAGGTCCTGGCTCCCGGGGACTCCAGGGGACTTGGGGGCTCACAGTCTGGAGGGGAACCTGGTGGAAGATGAAGGGCAGGTTGAGGTGTGCACAGTAGTGGTAAGCTAG
This sequence comes from Dinomys branickii, assembly GCA_004027595.1. NCBI lineage: Eukaryota > Metazoa > Chordata > Mammalia > Rodentia > Dinomyidae > Dinomys > Dinomys branickii. The sequence goes on from PVLD010019005.1 coordinate 35,150, forward strand.
GCACTTACCACTTAAAACGTGGCGATTTCAACCATGATGTCAGAAAGTGTCTGTCAGTGCAGAACACGTCGACACTGAAATCTCAGAAATCACAGAAATGAACTTGGTGAGAGAAGACTTTGAAAAGCAGCATTCGGGGCAGGTGGAGGAGGACATAGCAAGAGCAAGCCCCTGGTTGGTATTTTGAATCGCGAGGTAGTTAATATGGTTGCAGCTTACAATAGGACTAGCAAGTCCATCTAGTCGGGTCGCAGAGATCAGCAGGGGCCATGGAGAAAGAGCACTATGGGCAGGCAAAGGGATTCAGATCTATCCAGCAGGCAGTGAGAACCGCGGAACCATGCAGGAAGAGGAAATGCTCAGATCCCTGTGGGAAGGCACGGGAGGCCCCAGACAGGAAGAGCTCCGTGTCCAGAACAGGGGCAGTGGAATACGCCAGTGTTACGGGATGGAAGGCTCATTTTGGAAAGGGAGCAGGAATATAACACATCTTAATGACAACCCTACTCCTCCCTCTTGTCTCTTTCCACATCTTTTGATTGATTGATTGGTTGTGGTACTGGGGACTGAACCCAGGGCTCCACACGGAGCTGCCTCTCCAGGGTTTCTCTTTGATTAAAGTGTGCTTGCTGTACACGAAGTTTGCACTCATCACAAGTACGTGTGCTCAGCAGTTCCGGATCCTTTTACTTCTCTTCCCCTCCCCACCCACCTTTCTCCCTGTCTGTCTCTAACCGCCTGTGTACACTTCCATGGTTGTTTTTCTTGTCACTTCACATTTAGGACACTCAGGCTGCACGCATTGTGGAATCTAGTATGAGTGCCTGACATCTGAAATCTTCGTTTCCCTTTGACCTCTGCCCTAGATCCCTGGACCCCTTCCCGTTTGCAAAAGTTCCATCTCCCTATTGCCTTTTATCCACCCCTTGTTTTGCTCCAACCTTTTAAATTTTTTAAATTTTGAGGCAGGTTCTCTGTAAACATCCAGGCTGGACACAAGCTTGTGCTCCCCCTGCCTTAGGCACCATCCCAAATATCAGGAAATGTGCCTCCTGGCTTCCTGGCTTCTTTCCTTTAGTGAATTATGTCTTTATTAGTGTATGTAGTTCTAAGTTTCTCATATAAAAGAAGCCATAAGAAATTAACTTTCGCAGTCTGCATAATTCCACATAGCATGATGGATTCCAGTTCCATCCAGGTTTCCTACACCTGTCGTGTTTCCCTTCTTTCTTTATGGCTGAGTAGTATTCCATGGTGTATACATACAGGTCACATTTTATTCATTCCCCTGCCGATGGGCATCCAGGCATCTCCACAGCCTGGCCGCCATCCATCCCAGTGCTGTACACTCGGGTGGGTGTGTGTCACAGTCCCAGGCAGTCCTACATCCTTGGGATGAGAGGGAGGCATGCAGCGGGACCCTGTGGAATGACCACGTCCAGGGAGATCTCTCTCCCTCAGGGTTCTTCCACTGTGCAGCTGAACTGTCAGTCTGGAGCTGAGAAAGAGCATGGCCCAGCACAGACTCAGCACTTCACAAGTTCCGAATATACACACAGTGGGCTGTGTGGTTCCTGAGGGAGGCCATTACCCCATCTGTGCCTTCTCCATGGTTGGTCCCAGCTTCTATGGGGTGGCCCTAAGGCTAGATACAGGAGTTCCAGCCTGGTGGTAGCTTCTACTGTTCCTGAGCTCTGAGTATACCTGGCTTCTCATGTTCAGGTTCCTAATTGGGCCTTATTCTGGGAACCGGGGTGAGTTTCCAGTCACCACTATAACAAACTGCCTTGAAGTTGTTGCTTAAAATAGTACAGCCATGCTCCCTCTGGCTCTGCAGTCAAAAGACTGGGGTGGGCTGCGTCGACCACACTGCCTCATTACTCCTAGGGCTCTGGGGAGAAACCACTACCTTTCCTCTGACAGTTTCCAGAGGCTCCTGCATCCTTGGCTCACAGCCCCCACTCCGCCTTCAGAGCCACTGGGCTGGTGGGGTCTCTTGGGCTCCAGGGCTCTGGCCCACTCACCCCTCCATCTTCCTCTCTCCTGTGGGACCTTGTAGCCCCACAGAGCCTGCCTGGATAACCCAGGAAGTCTCCACCTGCAGGGCAGCTCAACAACACCCTGAATTCCTCCTCTGCCACCTTAATCTACTCCCGTCCTGTGCCACAAGCACGCATAGCCCCAGGGTTAGAATGTGGACATCATTGGGGAGCAGTTGCTCTGCCTAGCACAGTACCCATTTCCTGTCCTGAATCCTCCTTCCCTAAACACCTGAGACTGTTCTGATTGCTCTTATTGGGCCCTGAATCATGCCGGTTGTAGAAAACTCTGGAAAGAAGAATGCGTGGCAGTGAACTGCCATTCAGG
>PVLD010019006.1:9714-37611 GCA_004027595.1 Dinomys branickii
TTGTCTGACTAAATTTGCATGTCTGTATATGGGTTTATATATTTACACTTCGAAGATATCAATGGATAAAGCAATAACCACTGTTGAGACCATATCACCTTGTCTATAGATTAGTTGTGATTGTACTATTTTTTATGCTAATTGGTGTCTGTTTGTCAATATGTTTTTGTACTTTTATTTTTTTTAAATTAAAAAAAAAGAAATTATATGTTAATATAATAACCAGAACTATGACTGCTGACAGTATACCAGGGCATCCCAGTACACCAGGGCATGTCAACAAAATTCAAGTTTTCAGGAATTTTGTACAGTTTCTGAAACAATCACATGAATAACATATATAACCTAAAGATTTAGCATAACTAATCATTAGACTAATAATCAATCATGTTTCCTAAGAAATATAAACCTAATTAGCTTGCTATCTCTCTTTGATGCAAGAAGACAGGCTGGGGTGCTCCTGTGGTAGAGCGTGTGCTTCATACGCTACAGCACAAGGCCCTCGGGTCGGTCACCAGCACCAGAAGCAGGAGAAGGGCGAGGGGACAGAGGACGGGCAGGACAAAGAGAAGAGGGAAAGGAAGGTCACATTCCTTGTAAGTGTTCAAAGGGCTCATCTGGAAAAATCTCAAAGGTAATTAATTCACAGTCTAAAGAAAACGCAATTTAGAATTTGACTCTGGGGAATTTGTCAAAAATATCAAAGATTTAAAACATCTCATTAAACAGGAACATAGATCATTATGAAATAATACTAAAAAAAAAAAGAAATAATACTAATGTGACAAAAGGTTTGAGAGCCAAATACAGAGCAGTTACATCATTTAAAAAATCTTTATCTTTTCTAATATTGAGAAGACTAAGTTCTTCAGTAATCAAAGGACTTCATGTAAGACAAAAAGACACTCTGTTCTTGATAAAATGCACAATCAGAGCCGGGCTGCTGCTCAGCGGGACAGTGCTGGCCGGACCTGTGGGAGGCCAGGTTTCATCTCCCCACCACAAAAGCAAACAAAAACCCACAGAATTGCTTTTTATTCCCCCTTAGGCAGATGACATAAAAGGTACAGAAAACCTTTTACAATCACATCAAAATAGTCTAAGGCAACTGGCTTTAAGAAGAAGCCCAAATTCTAGGGGCTGTTTTGTGTTGTTTTGCTTTGCTTTTCTAGGGGTGGGGTATGAATGCCTTTTGCCTCCCTTTGTTTTGAGACAGGGTCTCACTGTGCAGTTCAGGCTGGCTTTGAACTCACTACATTGTCCGGACAGGCCTTGAACTTGCAGTGATGCCTCCTGCCTCAGTCTCCTTTGTGCTGGGGTTACAGGTGTGCACCACCACAACGGCCCAAATTCTAGTTTTGATATTAAGACTTGCTTTACAGGTCTCAATAACACCTTCACTGAGGGAGTATTTGCCCCCTGTGCACACACTGCTGACCCCGGTGTGCAGAGGGACTGCAGCCTCCGCTCTGTCTTGCTCCCTCTGTCCCTGCTGTCACTGCCCCCCTTCCTCAGGCCACCACTGTCCCTGGCAGCAGTGGGAGGATCGCTCCCCAGTCTCATCAATAGAGTATATGAGCGGACCACAGTAGCCGCAGAGAAACGCCGTGAAGTGACCTGGCACCTTCCTAGAGCCCAGAAGCTGGCGCAGCAGGAGGCCTTTCCGGCACTGGGACTGCGTGGGAGTTACGGGAAGCGGCTCCTCCGCGTCCAGGCGAGGTGGGAGGGCAAGGCATGAGCTAGGATGGATGCAGATCCCACCTTCAAGCATCTCGTGAACCTCTGCTGAGGAGGCGACAGCCAGTGTTTTTTGTTTTGTTTTGTTTTTGTTTTTGTGGTACTGGGGATCGAACTCAGGACTCTGCGCTTGCTAGGCAGGCGCTTATTCCACTGAGCTATATCCCCAGCCCTGACAGCCAGTGTTCTTTCAGCAGTTCACTCTTCCGTAGGGAAAGGCTCCCTGAAATCCAAGGGGTCTCTGACAGGGATCCAGACACATTATGCTTTTTAGTTCTGGAAAAGGGAGGCAACACAGCCGTGGATTGGAAGCAAAGCCCCCAAAGGTAAGACAGTCACAGAGGAGAACATAACCAAAAGGCATGGAAAATTTCTTGTAGCTGAGAATGAAAGATGAAGGAAAGGAAATAACTAGCTGGGCATTGTGGGATATGCCCGTATTTCCAGCTACTTGGGAAGCTGAGGCAGAGAATCACAAGTTTAAAATAAGCCTGACAAGTTAGTGAGAGTCGGTTTAAAAATAAAATTGAGCTGGGCGCGGTGGCGCACGCCTGTAATCCTAGTACTCTGGAGGCTGAGGCAGGGGGACTGTTGCGAGTTCAAGACCAGGCTGGGCTACAAAGCGAGCTCAAGGCCAGCCTGAACTGCATAGTGAGACCCTGCCTCAAAAAAGACAAAAAAAAAAAAAAAATTAAAAGAGCTGTGAATGTGACTAAGAGTTCTCTGGGTTCAATTCCCGGTACTATAAAACAAACCACACACACAATTAGTCTTAGCAGGCCAGACTTCTAAGACATCCAACAGAAAATAAACTGGATATTAATGCTGAATTATCTTGCTATTCTGCCCAGGCTGGCCTCAAATTCCTGCCCTCAAGTGATCCTCCTGCGTCAGCCTCCTGAGTAGCTAGGACTACAGGCATTTTCCAATACATATATATACTGATTTTGTAGAAAAGTTAATTATGGAGCTTGGCTCCACATTCAGAAACTGCTGCAGCAGAATACTGCTGGAATACTAAATATTGGAATACAGAGTATTTACTGGTATTTCCAGCAAAAAATAGGAAAGCCCAAAACATCCCAATATCCAGTTTTCCTTCTGTGAATTCTGCATCCCCAGAATTTCTCTTTTTATAGTCCTCTGAGGAGATTCTAAAAGGACTTATCAATGGATAAAAAGGAAATTCGTAGAAAAGGTCATACAGTGATACATTAATACAGTGCTGTAGTCAGGGTTTGGAAGGGAATATATTTAATACAGGACACATCATTTATAGGATTGTTTTATAATATTCACCCAAAAAGTCAAATGTAGAAAAGTGCCAGAGATCTTTCCATGCATTAGAGACCCAAAGAATCCAGCTGAGGGCCTGGATCTCACAGCAGTATCCTGCACAAGTCCAGCTGAAGACCTAGAGCCCATGGCATTGTCCTCCACAAGTCCAACTGGAGGCCTAGCGCCCACGACAATGTCTCATGCAAGTCTGTAATGAGTGAGGAGACCTAAAGGTCAGTGGTGGAAGCTAGAAAGTTCCGTCAGCTGGAATTATTTTTTTTGTACCAGGAATCAAACTCAGGACCTTGTGCTTGCCAGGAAGGTGCCTCTGAGCCATCTGCCTGGCCCTGCGTCAGTGGAATGAAGGGTCTGTGCCACCAGGCCGAGAAAGCTGTACTAGAGCCAGAAAGTGATGCCCAAGGCAAGGACCAGAGGTCTGCCCAAGAGAACTGCAGCCACTTTCAGCAACAGTGAGGTCCTGAGCCCCTCCAGTGATAACAGCTGAGCGCATATCGGGAAAGCCAGTGTGACGAGCTTCTCCAGGAGAACCAACAACTCGCCATCTTCCCCTCCAGTTCTCTTTTTATACTGTTGACAACAATCCTCAAGTGGGCCTTCCACACCCGGAACCACGCTGATTCAGTTCAGGGGGTGTTAAAGTTGACCATTAGTTAATCCACCACATATAGCTAACCCAGTAAAAAGGAGGAGGGCAAACCACACGCAAGGGTAATCCCAGAAATGCTTCCTCATCTGGATTACTGAGAGGAGGCACTGCCAGGATTTGGGAAAGTTGCTGTGAGATATGTCAAACATGTGGCTCACTGACTAGCTAATGATTCCTCCTTGGCAGACGCTGAGGTTCACTTTTTCCTGATACAGACCTGATGCCTACCTGGTTTGTGTAATTCTTTAAGCAACAATCAACTTCAGCATTAGAATATATTTGTAGTTAACCTATTGCTTTGTGTCTGTTTTTCTGCAGGGCTGGGGATTAAACCCTGGACTTTAGAGCATGCTGCAACACTCTACCACTGAGCTACCCCTCAGCAGTGTGCAATTAGTCTAAAATGCCATAAACGATAATTTAAACTTAAAGAATTATGATACCCTGAAAAGGTCATGTTTGAAATGTTTTCTTTCTTTTTTTTTAAGAATAGGAATATTTACTAGGGAATAGGAATAGCTCCTGAGAGATAGGAAGGGTCCCTAATGGGTTGCCGTGGAATATTTTCTATCGTGCACTGACTATATGCACACTGTTATATACATTTTATTTTATTTTATTTTATTTCATTTCATTTCATTGTATTTTATTGTCTTTTTGAGACAGGGCCTTGCTATGCAATTCAGGCTGGCCTTGAGCTCACTTTGTAGCCCAGGCTGTTCTCAAACTCACAACAATCCTCCTGCCTCAGCCTCCCGAGTGCTAAGATTACAGGCATGCGCCACCACACCTGGCATATATACATTTTATTTATTTGAATAACATGTATAAAATGCACACCTATTTTATTTCTGGTACCAGGACTCAAACTCGGGCCTCATGCTCGCCAGGCAGGCGCTATGCCACTGAGCTGCCTTGCCAGCCCATGCACACCCTTCAGATGAAACTATGTGCCACACTGTATTAGCCATCTCTCCTGCTGCTGGGACACAGTACCCGACACCTACACCTTAAAGAAGGACGAGTTTAATGTTGCTCACAGTTTCGGAGGGTCCAGTCCACATCAGGTGGCGCCAAGGCAGAAGTGACCTGGAGGAAGAAAGCTGCTCAACCCATGGAAACAGGAGGCAGAGAAAGTGCCAGAGCAACAGATACAAACTACGAGCTCCCTGCCAGTGACCACCGCCTCCAAACAGGCCCGCATCCTAACAGCACATTCAGCTAGGACTCACCGGTGGATCAGTGCATGACCCAATCACTTTCTAAGAGACTTACCTCTGAACACAGGACCTGGGGGAGCATTTCACATTTAAGCCATAGCGCTCCCTCTTCTGTTTTGGGTTTTTGAGCAAGTGTCACAATATAGTTCAGTTTGGCCTTGAATTCACTATGTTGTCTTGAAAGATTAGAAATGGCCTAGCAGGGCATGGTGCTGCACGCCTGTAATCCCAGCACTCAGGAGGCTGAGGCAGAAGAATCATGAGTTTGAGACCAGCATGGGCTACACAGTGAGTTCCAAGACAGCCTGAACTACATAGTAAGATCCTGCCCCCTTCAAACAAGAAAATGAAATAGTCCAATTTTTCCTTTTTCCCACTGACACCATAGAGGTATATGCTTTGTTTGACAGCTACAGTTATGCTACCCAGAATTTCTCCCATTGCTCTAGGAGATGTCTCCCTGGACCACAAGTAGGATTGAATTTGGACCAATCCCATGTTTCTTTCCCCTTTGGTGCTCTCTGTAAGCAGCACTCGCCTCATGCTCTGTGGTTAGTTTGGGAGTTCATCCACAACACTCCTGTGTTGCACACAGGCACAGTCCAGATAAAGCCTTGTTCACTGACTACTATATACATAGTCCAGGCTGGCCTTGACCCCTGACCCTCCTGCCTCAGCCTCTCAAGTGCTAGGATTACAGCATCACCACCACACCTGGCCTTAAACTGGTAAATTTTTAAAGAAAAACATAATTGATAATGTTTCCTTTCTTCATAAAATGGAAATTTAAAACATTTTCCTGATAATCTTGAGGTTATCCTGAGTTACAAAATGTGTGGTAGTGCTCACCTGTGGCCCCAGCACTTAAAAGAGCCTGAGACAGAAGGGTGTTGAGACTGAGGCCTGCACAGACTGCTGCCAGTCACTAGAGGGTTCTTCTGCTCCACTGTGATAGAAATCACAAGCTGGCAAAGTGCTAATGGCTCCGGTCCACTAGTGGCTCTGGTCTTTGACCTCTATCAGCTCCTCAGCAGCCAAGGCTAAACCGCTGTCTCTCCAGGGTTCTCCGCCAGTCTCCACTGCTTTCCACCAAATGTCACTGCTAGCTGCCAGCTGCCAAGGCTGGTCACTACTGCTGGCTGGTACCTTGGACCATTGTTGCTACTGGTATCTGTCATACCAGTGCTGCTGGCCTCTGCTGCTTATCTTTGCTGGTGTCTGCTGTTTCGGCATTTTATCTTTTTTGGAAATGTTCTAGACATTTAAGGAACATCTGTTATTCAATTTTAACATAGCAAAGCTTTAGGATTGCAAGTTATCAAAAGAAAATTTTCATTATTCATATTTTATAGCATAAATTATTGAGTTTCACATAAATTTTTTTCACTTATAAATTTTATTTCATTTACCTTCACCTTAATTCACTGATTTTTTTTTTTTTTTTTTTTTTGAGACAGGGTCTTGCTATACAGTTCAGGCTGGCCTTGAGCTCACTTTTAGCCCAGGCTGGTCTCAAACTCACAACAATCCTCCTGCCTCAGCCTCCTGAATGCTGGGATTGCAGGCGTACACCACCATGCCCAGCTAATTCACTGATTATTAACGATTATGTTTGAATGGCTCATGAGAACCATAAGATGAAAAAGCTAGCCATCATTTCAAGTTATTTTATTCTTGTTGACAAATCAACTCTCACAAATTCCAGAGAAGCAAAGAATTGGAGAATTGCTTAACCTAGGGGGAAAAACGCCCACATATTTGGTCACAGAAATCTTTTGTATTGTGTGTGAAAATGGAGAAAAATATATAGTGCCCACAGAGCAGCCCACAGGCCCACAGGGATCTTGCTCCTGCTTCTCAGACACGGGACTGGGGAACACACTGCCCTTGGCACTTGCCTTCATGCCTCTAAGACTGAAGCCTTCTTAAAAGCAAAGGCCGGGACACGACTGTCTGAGATGAACACACGCTGACGAGTCAGTTCTACTGGGTTCTCCCCAGGACGCTCTTCCTTTCTCAGCCTCTTCCAGCAGCTTCCTTGTTCCTGGAATCAAAAGTGATCTCTCGCTTTGCATGCTGTTGCTTCTCTCAAGCTGCGTCTGGTAGAGACGTACAGAAGCAGACGAGTAAGGGCAGCGTGCAGCGGCGGGAGGGGAGGATGACTAAGCTGCGCCCAGGAGAAAAGGGAGTGGTTCCTAGGAACAGGTCAGCAGGTGGGAAGGCAGGAAGTGCGAAACAAAGGCTTGCTCTTAGGAACTAAGAAATCAGATGGGGCGGAGCACAGGGCTGGGCTGAGGACAGGCTGGAGGTAAGTCTTTAGAGGTGTTCGGGAACTGGTCAGGAAGGGCCCAGTGGGTCAGCCAAGGAGTTTGGACTTTATCCCCAAACTACAGAGATTTAGGCAGAGGAACGACATGATTAGATTTTGATTTCTTTATTATCTTTATTGCTTCTGTTTAACGTTATAAAGGTTGTATAAGCTTTTTAAGGAGAAACAGCGCTGAGACCGGGCCCTTTTAGAGCAGCAGTGTTGAGGCTGGGTCGGAAGTGGAAGTGCAAACACATCAGGGAGGCCTTTAGAGACCTAGGAAAAGAAAAGGTGGGGCAGAAAGGGGACAGCAAAGTAGCTGAATGTCCAGGGCTTGTTCACTGTTAGGTTTGTGGGAGGCAGCGGAGGACAGGGAGGGGCTGCGCACAGGAGGTGCCCAACCCCAACCTCGTGTGCAAGCCTCAGAAAAGCACCTACCGCAGGCCTGCTTACTTATTCTTTTTTGGTACCTGGAATCACTCACAACGCTGCCCCTGCAGACAGGGGCCATGCTATATCCCTGGCCCTGTGTACTCGCTCTTGGCATTTGACAGACAAGGTAGTATTTGGAATTGAAAAGAAAAACTGTGACCTAAAATGCCTACAGCTCCCATTCTATAAAGCATATAAATAAAGCCTGACCAAAAGCACTCGCGCTCTTTTCTTTTGGCTTTAAGGGGATTAGATTAAAAAAGAATGAAGAGGAAGGAAAAGATGTATCACAAAGACTGTTAACAATCACAAAGCTTCTCTTGATAATTATGCACACACAGACTGTCCGCACACCAGGTGACTTTTAATCCCTGTCCAGTTCCCCTCCTGGCCCTCTTAATGGCTTCTGGATACTTCCTCTTGGGATCTGGCCAACATAAGCTCAGGAAATGCAGCATTTTAATTCTGGGATCAGTAAAGCATATTAGGAAAGGAAATCCACAAATGAAAAAAAATCACCTTAAGAATTTCAAAGCCAAGCAGAAGGGTTTGAATGAGATTATAAGTTTACTGGGGACAGGAATCGTTCTAGCCATTTTGGTGCACTGTCCACCCCGCAGGACTTGGCCACTTCTGTTCTCGTACGTTCCCAAACTACACAGTATTCAGCTCCAGCATTCTTTCTTTGACATTTTGGATGAAGCCCATGTTACAGGGTTAGCACCTTTGGTTATTATACCATACACTTCTCTAGGATTTTGCATGGATCAGATCGGATGGTAGAATACATTTGAAAGGCCTGTGTAAACTCATAAGCTATGCCAATTTCAGCTGTTCTAGTTGATGACTTAACTGACTTGTTACACTGCATAGTAGACTTCAGATTTTTTTTTTAATTGAGATAAGGTTGGGAGGCTGGGGATATACCTCAGTGGAATACGCGCCTGCCTAGCAAGTGCAAGGTCCTGAGTTTGATCTCCAGTAACACAACAAAACGAATAAAATTGAGATCAGGTCCTAAAGGTGCCTGGGCTGGCCTTCAGCTGGAGCCTCCTGAGAGACAGGTATGAGTCACAAGAGTGGCAAATTTTTTTTCAGTACTGTACATTGAACCCAGGGCCTTCATTCTTAGCTACATCTTCAGCCTTTAAAATTGGGTTTGAACTCTCAATGCTCTTGCATCAGCCTCCCACAGTGGTAGGATTACAGGGATGCACCATCATCCCTGGCTGTTTTTAAAACACCTACTGTACACTCAACACTATACTGTGTAACAACTATCCTGTTTATATGAGGTTCAGGGAAATTTACTCAAAGGGTTACTTTTGGATCCTTTTATGCCTTCCCACAGTCGGATTAGGGTTCTCCATGTGCTCTCCCCCACGGCAATTTCAACAGTCTTAAGGTGCCAGACTAACAGGTATAGAATGATGAGCCCATTGCTTGTATGTACACATATTTTTTTTCTTTTCCTTTTTGGTGGTTCTGGGGATTAAACTCAGTGCCTTGTACATCTTAGGCAAGCACTCCACCACTAAGCTAGATCCCTAGCCCTGTTTTGTGTTCTGAAAACTTTATCTTATACTTTACTGGTCATCACTTTTTATTTTTGGGTGGTAGTGAATGTGACATAAAAGGAAATGAAAAAGAAACAATAGAATGCAAGATGTGAAGGTATATTGTTTTGTTCTGAAAGACTAATGCTGGGACATAGGAAGGACCCTATAAATATCTGTTGGTGATTAAACATGTAAGAGTTGTATGGACAAGCACATTCCTTTCTCCAGTGGTAAGGACTGAACCCAGGGCAGGGTCTAGTACCTGCTAAGCACGTGCTCTACCACTGAGCTGTACCCTCAGCCCCACGTGTATGTGACATCAGTGTTTTTTAACACTGATCTCAGTGTAATGGTCCAGAACAAACATGAGGCTGGGAGCTAGGTGAGCACTGAACCTCTGGCCTCCTGAGTTAAACATTCACTTACAGCTGAGTGATGCTCAGAGGGTAAACCACAGGAATGCTGTCAAGACAACTGGCTGCAGGAAGGAGGCCCTGGTGGCTGGGCCAGCAGCCCACGGTCTGCTCACTCCACAGCTCTGGGCCAACCCCAGCAGCAACACGGCCAGTCACTGTGCCCTCTGGTTCCATGGCACTTACCTTTCACCATTGCAACCAAAACAATAACCCACCTGTAATAATTAGTAGCTCCAGTTTCTTAGGAGACAACTGTCTTGCCAGAAGTCTTGCAGTTCAAACACATTGGGATACACTCCATTAATATTTTCTTTTAGTACTAGTTGTGGTGGTGTGCACCTATAATCCCAGCCACTTAAATGCTGAGGTAGGGGAATTTTAAATTCAAACCTGGGGTGGGCAATTTATTGAGAGCTTTCCTTTGAAAAAACAGAAAAAAGCAGGGCTGGGATGTAGCTTAATGGTAGTGTTTGCCTACTATGTGCAAAGCTCTGGTTTGCCCTCTAGCACTGCAAGGAAAAAACAGTGTTTTAGTATAAAAGTAACCACTACACTAGAAGAAAGTAAGAGTATGGGAAAAAAACAAACATCACTTTGCTGGTGGAAGTGTAGCTTACCCTTTGCGGCTGGGTGTGGTGACACAGGCATGTAACTCCGCTGTCCCTGAGACAGAGGAAGGACATCACCATGACTCGGAGGCTCTAGCATGGAGGCCAGCTACTCATTTATCCTCGACTGAGGAATTTCAAGATTGTCTTTTTCATTTTTTGGTATTGGAAATCGAACTCAGGACCTTGTGCTTGCCAGGGAGGTACTTATACCACCAAGCTATATCCCTAGCCCTAAAATCATCTTTTTTTGGTTTCTGGTACTGGAAATCGAAGTCATGACTTCAGGCTTTCCAGGCAAGTGCTTATGCTGCTGAGCTATATGCCCGGTCCCTGTCCTTGACTGAGGAAACAGCCTTCCTCTTGGGGTGGTCGTGCTCTTTCGGGACACAGAGCTTGAGAGAGGAAGGGGACAAACCCTGGTGACCAATGGGGTGACAGCTGTCACAGCCAAATTGCCCTCACAACCAGATCACTGTTTTGAGGTCAGCCTGGGCTACATAGTGAGACCTTGTCTCATAAAAGCACACACACACACACACACACACACACACACACACAGTGACACACAAAAGAAAAAACAAAACCACCATCCTTTCCAAGTTAAGAATCTGCTATGGGAATTATGAGTCCAATGTTTTCCCACACACTGACTTAAAAGTTTTTTGACATCCAGGTACTGTACCTTCACTGATCAAGCATTTGCTTAACATAGCTGCCACGTATCTTCCAGACAATGCTTTAAGTGGGTGCTGATTATTAACGCTTTACATTAGAAAAGACCTGATCCTTAGGGAGGCTGGTAACTTGTCCGAGGTCACACAACTAACGGAGCCAGGCAGCTTACCTTGTCACTCATCTCGTAGGCCTGCCTCTCAGCTGCTGAGCACCGCCACCCCCAGGCCACGGGGATGAAGCCAGCAGGAGAGAACTGACCCTCCTGAGTCTGAGAAAGACATTTTACCCTGACACACGCTCCTGTTTCCACCAGCTCATTTCTGAGTGTTTGCCACTAGGATCTGGGCTGAATGAAGAGGAGAGCAAGCGAATGTAAACCCTGACACAGAGCACACTTCTGGAGTCACGTGCGGGAGACACTCCCTCGCCACTGCCGCCGTGTTTCCAGGCTGAAGCAACTCCGCTTCCCACTGGAGCAAGCCAAGCAAGCCTGGGTTGTCATTTTAAGTGCTGAGTTGCACAAGCCTATCTATCAATTTCTTTCTTCATGTCTTCTAGACAAGTGACTGACTTGATTATTAATGCAAGCTGTGTTGCAAATGTGGAAATTTACTGCTATTCCCCCCTTATCTTCCAAGCTGACCAGCAGTGGTGGGAAGGGGCCAGTCCTGCACCATTGACTGTATCACTGTTAGGGAAGGTAAGCCTAAGACAGGATTTTCATATAAATCTGCAACCAATATCCAATCTGAAATTCAATGTAACAAAACATGGATTCATGCAAAATAGTATACAGATTTAACCAATTTGTCTCTAAAAGACACACACACACACACACACACACACACACACACACACACATATTGGCATGAGCTACTAAGTCCAGACAGCTCACAAATCTAAACAGATTATTCAATGTGAATGATTTTGAATTTTCCATGATTTACTATCATCCTTTCTTTTTGTTTCTGAGACAGGGTCTCACTATGCAGTACAGGTTGGTTTTGAACTTGCAGTAATCTTCCTGCCTCAGCCTCCCCAAAACTGGGATTACAGGTATGCACCACCAATGCCCAGCCTTTATCCCTCTTTAAATACTTTTGGACAAACTATTCACTTATCTTGGCTAGTTAAGATAATCTAAATTTTCATTAATTTGGGAATGCCATATGTCTATGTTAAGCCCTTCTGTGATTGTCCAAGCTATCAGCTTCTTAATTTTTTCACTCACTTCTCCTGTACTCTTGAACAGTCTCATGCCTTCTAGACACTGAAACTACATTAAGATGGTGTAGAGCAGAAAGAAGGGAAGGCAGGTAGCTCTATGCATGCATCTTTCCTCCAAGCAGCCTCAGAAAGCATGTGACCTGAAACAGAACTTCAGATGGAGTCAGTCTTTAAAATAGAGACAGGTACTGTGCATGGTGGCATAGCACTTGGCAAGCTGAGGCAGGAGGATCACTGCAAGTTCAAGGTAGCCTGGGCTACAAAGTGAGTTCAAGTCCAGCCTGAACTGGATAGTGAAACCAGGTCTTAAAAAGACCAAAAAAACCCCTAAACAAAACAAAACAAAAAAACCACAGGCCGGGCCTGGTGGTGCACATCTCTTACTCCTAGCTTTGGGAGGCCAGGACAGGAGAATCTCATGAGTTCAAGGCCAGCCTGGGCTACATAATAAGTTCAAGGCCAGTCTGAACTGCACGACAGATAGATGGGTAGATGGATGGATGGATGGATGGATGGATGGATGGATGGATGGATGGATGGATAAGATACAGGGACAACAGAAAGAATCAGGAAGCCCACTGCTTCCAGGATGGATCTGTACCAGGTGATCAGTCAGTCATTAACAAGCAGTTAGGCACAGAGTAGGCCTGTGCTGAGTTTCTGTAGTGGCTATTACCAAAACTAATCTTGTTTAGAACTGTGGGGCTGGAGGTGTTGTTCAGGGGTAAAGTATGTGTTTAGCACAGCAAAGTACCTGGGTTCTGTCCTTAGGACCCAAAAGAAAACAAATCTTTAAACCTGACTCTTCTGTGGGTAAAAACCAAGTTTGAGCAGATGATAAAAAGTTTAGTTCCGACAGGCATGGTGATGCATGTCTGTAATCCCAGCACTCAGAAGGCTGAGGCAGGAAGATTGTTGAGAGTGAGAGTTCGAGAATCCTAGGTTACAAAGTGAGCTCAAGGCCAGCCTGAACTGTACAGGGAGATACTGTCTCAAAAAGACAAAACAAACAAACAAAACACTTTAGTTCTAAACCAGTACTCAAGAAGCTGAGGCAGGAGGATTGCCATGAGTTCAAGTCTAGCCTGGGTTACCTACTTAGACTATCTCAAAAAAAAAAAAAAAAAGTTTAGATCCAGTTTTCAGCCTGTTAATTACTTTTTTGCTTTTGAATACAGAAAATTTAGCCTTCCTTAAAGAGTAGTAGTGAACTGAAAAAACTCTTACTTTGGTAGGATCACCTGCTTAACACAAATATATACCTATTATATATATTTTGGCAGAGGAGGGTCTTGCTATATCGCAGGTTGGCCTTGAACTCACTTATATAGCCCAGGCTGGCTCAAACTCAGGGCAATTCTCACCTCAGACTCCCTAGTCCTGGGATTACAGGTGTGCACAATGCCCAGCCTACACAAATATTAATCAGGGTCTGCTATGTGAATATAGCTTTGGGATGAGGAGGGTAATATTTTACATTTGTTTTATTTAATATTTTACATTTCAGTTACTAATTTTCCTCACCAATGGTAATCTTCATTTTTATAGAAGACACACACAGGTTACACTTGGATCCATGGAAGATGGCAGAGTCCAAACTGGGCCTGAGCCTCTCTCGGATCATTCTGCCCTCTAATTCCTCCTGCATCTGCTGTTAACACTCACTAAAAGGGTTTTTCATTTTGTTCTTAAGGCTAACTCCTGTTAGTTCAAGAGCAGCTTCAAAACTGGCCTCCTGCTTATCAAAACGCAAAGAGCAGAAATGGAGAAAATCAATGTTTAAAACAAGCCATATACACAAATCTCAAGGCATATAGGCTGGATGATTCAATATTAGCAAGCGCCAAACTGAAATAAAAATGAAAATAAACTGAGGAAGAAATATTTTTCTAAAAATAAAATGAATACTTTATTTGAAAGTCAGCCTCACACAAAATTTTAAAGCTTTCACCTATTAATTACAATATTTAAAATGCATTAAATATAATTCACTGAATGCATTTTTCTGCCTCAAATTTTCAGACATTAGGTTAAAAATTATTTGCTTTTACTCTAGTCCACCCTCTTCCTTGTCTTTATAATGAACTCATTTTTCGGGGCTGGGGATATAGCTCAGTGGAATAAGTGCTTGCCTAGCAAGCACAGGGTCCTGAGTTCGATCCCCAGTACCGCCAAAAAAAAAAAAAAAAAAAAAAAAAATGAACTCATTTTTCTACATTTCACTGGTGAAAAAGCTCATAAAATTTCAGGTTTGTGTCCAGAATAAAAGTGTCCAATAATTCTACATATAACATAATTTTCTTTTTAAGCCACCTCAGGAAAAAAAAAGGAATTACTTACTGAAAGTATGTATACTTTACAACATCTCTCCAAATCTTTATTGGTTTGCCTACAGCCACATAATTTTGGCACACTTGAATTTGCAAACACTGAAGAAAAAAAATGTAAAAACAAAACAAAACAAAAATGACAAATATTTTATCTATACTGAACATCTCATATATAGTTGAAAGCAAATATAGATGAAACTACCAAAATTGAAGAGGAAAAATTCCAGGAAAAAGAAAAAGGAAGACCCCAGGAAGTTGGCAGTGGAGCAAGGTGGTAGTCTGCTTAGCATGCCTGAGGCCCTGGGTCCAATCCCCAGCACCACCAAACCACCCCCCAAGCAAATGAAACACACACACAAAGATTCCAATAGCCTCATAGTATGATATAATCAAGCTTTTTAAAAAAAACAAGCTGAATTCAGTTGACACTTGAAGTATCTGTCTATAGTTAGTAAGATGTTTAATAAGGTGCCATGAATATGTAAGTTTTTATATTTTAATACTTTCACAGTTAGAGAAATAAATTCAAAATGGGTAATGTCTATATCCACTCAAAATATCTTTGAACAGGGGAGCAAAAGTAGTGAAAACAGTGCTCAAATACTTGGCTTCCGGTAAGTATCCAGAAAAGGTAACCAAGAGGTACTGACAGATACGATGTGGCTCGACCAGCCAACAGGTTTCCCAAGTTTTATGCTTTAAATTTCCTAAATACTTAGCTATTAGGCACACATGCCTGGCAACTACTGATGCTAGAAAAATACTTTAGCATTTTATTAGAAAACCTCCCACAAGTTCAAGCCCAGCCAGAGCTGGGCTTAGCAAGATCCTGTCTGAAAACAAAACAAAACAAAATTTAAAAGGGATGGGGATGTAGCTCAGTGCAAAGGCCATAGGCTCAATCCCCAGTACTAAAACAAGAAAATTTTCCACCAATATAATCAATATTTCTACACATACATGTTTCAGTAACAATGTTTGACAGTACATTACAAGTAACAATGAAGCAAGATTAAATTTTAGAGTTGCCTCAAATAAGTTAGTTGTTATTTTCCTTTTAATCTGAAACTTAAAAAAGAGAATTCAGCAGAATGGGTTTAAAAAGTTAAGGCTCTCTAAACAGTTCTAAAGACTTAAAACTTAAGGCACATAATATAATTTTCATGACGCTATTAAAAGCTAAGATTAAAATAAAACAAAACAAAAAACCCTACTTCTTTCCCACATCCTTTGCCAACCACTCCCTCCCTAAAGAGTATGATATTTTAAATTCAGACTATCGGTAAGGAGTGAAACAAAAATTCCATCAATGAACACCTGGTGTGTTTTCCACATAAATGTCCACTGTCTACATTGAGCACCGCGGTAGACTGCAGGAGAGTCACATATTTTCAGACTTGGGTCATGACCTGTTCCATTCACCCTTCAGCCCCACAGATTCAGAGTGGACTCTCCTCTTCTTTGGGTTCTCCTGTGTCTTTTTGCTCTGGAGATGCTGCTGCTTTAATTACTTCTTTTGGCTTCTCATCAACATCTATACGGGTTTCTTCCTCTTTACCTTCATTTTTCTGCTTCGCCTCTGCTTTTTCTTCTTTTGCCAGCAATCGGTAATTGATGCCCATACCAATGAAGAGATAGATACCTGAGATAATTAGGATTATGCCACATGCCCAGTATGTGTATTTGTAGTCTCCATATACATCATTGAGACGACCTAAAAGATGTTTTAAAAACAAAAACAAACTATGTGGTTAAAAGTTAAAAAGGATACCCTTTCTCAAAGCTTGAAAAATCTCAGAAAGATGTTAATCTTCAGAGTCCAGACAAATCAATATTTAAAACAAGAAATTCCTAAAGTATCGTATCTTCTATATTTTCTGATCTGGGGATGGACTTGGATATTCTGATATTCTTAACAACCTCAAGATAATCAACTCTTAGCAAATTTGAATTAGGAAAGATCCAAAGATCACTTACTTACAATCAGTTTTCCTCATACATAATGGAAAAAACTGTTGCTCAAAAAGAAGTCCCATTCTAGTTACCAGGGCCAGTGCTCTCTATCAGCATTTCCCAGAGTGTGCTGTGGCCACCTGCTATGTTATACACTTCAAAGCAATGCCCTGCCACCACTCTTTAAGTTCTCAGTCCTTACAACAGGCAGGCTGTATTGTTACCCTCTTTGTATAGATATAAGAATTCAACAATTAGGTTCAATGTTGACCTTACAGGAATAGTAATTAATTAATTAACTAATCTTTCTGAGACAGGGCCTCACTATGCAGTTCAGGCCGGCCTTGAGCTCACTTTGTAGCTTCGGCCGGTCTAGAACTCACAATGGTCCTCCTGCCTCAGCCTCCCAAGAGCTGGGATTACAGCTGTGTGTTACAATACCTGGTGTAGTCTACCTTTTAAAGCCCCTATTTCTTCAATTATTAAAGGGAAGGAGGTGGCTAAAACAGTTCTATCTCACAGCCTTGTGAGATGCAGGATACAACAGTGTGCTTGTTATGTCACTATCACACTGAGTTTACACGATAGCTACTGTTATACTATTACCACCAAAGTAAAATTGACTGCTAAAATGAAATCTCCAGTTTTAAAGATGAAGTTTTTTTCTACAGTTAGCATGTTAATTTTATTTCATTTTATTTATTTATTTATTTATTTATTTATTTTTTGAGAGAGCCAGTTGCCCTTGAGCTGGTCTTTAACTCGTGACGATCCTCAGCCACAAAGCCTCTCGAGTGCTGGGATTACAGGTGTGCGCCACCACACCCAGCTAGCATGTTAATTTTATGACCAGAAAATTAGTTTTTAATGAGATCTAGGGCTGGGAATATAGTTCAGCGGCACAAGCGCCTGCCTGGCAAGCGCAAGGTCTTGAGTTCAATTACTGGCACACACACACACACACAAAAAAACCCCCACAACAACAAAAAACCCATAAAATGAGATCTAATCTCCCCCCACACATAGCTTAATGGTTCAATTTAATTATATTCTGGAGGATTTTATGCTGTGCCAGGCTTTACATGAGCACCCAGACATAGAATGAGGCATGCCCTTTGCCACCCAACAACTCAGTATTCCCTGCTTTGTACCCTTTTCCAATCTTGAATGGTAGGACTATTTTATAACAGAGCCACAGAGTAGGAAGACATACTATACCTAACATTGGTGGCCCCAGGAGGACAGGACAGCATTCCACAATGGTTACCAATCCCACAGCGCTGGAGAACCTCTGGGGTCCAACAAGATCCATCAGGGTTTCAAATAACACGGAGCTCAGCCACCCAAAGGCAAATCCGAAGAATCCGGCATAGACACAGAACCCAGAATAACTACTGGTGGAGAAAGGTGCTAGCAAATGACATACTCCATTTGCAACAATAGAAGCAGCAAAGAAATATTGCACTCGAGGACGTATCCACTTTGTGTTGGCCACAAGTCCCATAGAAGGTCTGGCTATCATGTCAACAAAAGCTAGAATGGACAGGAGGAAGGCAGCCTTCTCACTAGTATAATGTTTGCTCTTGCCGTAATTACTAAGAAAGACCAAAGGTGTGAAGAGTCCAAAAAACATGACCACATTTCCAGAGAGGTATAACAAAAAGCCTCTGTGGGCAAACAGGGACAAGTCCAGGAACTGATTAATTTTTTGGAAGAAGGACAGCTTTTCCTTTCTGGGGCTTCCTCCAATGAGATCTGTATTTGCGTCACCAGCATCTTTCACTGCATCAGATTTTCCAGCTTCTTTAGCATGAATTTTTCCTGTCGTGGCTGGCTTGGGCCCTATTGGTCGCATCAGGGATCCAGCTACACAGCAGTTTAGGAGGAGGCCCCCAAGAATTAGGAAGCTTCCTCTCCAGCCAAAGATGCCGAAGAAAGCCTGATTGAGGGGGGCCAGGGTACACAGGAACACAGGGCTGCCTGCCATGGCCAGTCCATTGGCCAACGGTCGCTTCTTGTAGAAATACTTCCCAATCATGGTCAAAGCCGGATTCAAGTTGAAAGCAAGTCCAAGACCTGGGGGGGGGGAACCCCACATGTTGTAATAAATGCTAGACACATATGATATTAATTAGGTAAGAAAAATAAAATAATAGGTATAGGTAATGCAAAGGACACAAAAATCCTCATTATTAGATGACATAGTGTATAGTGACTTTCCAGTGTGTGCTTTTAGGGCTGGGGATATAGCTCAGTGGCATAGGCGCTTGCCTGTCAAGCCTAAGGTCACAAGTTCGATCCCTGGTACCAAAAAAAACCCAAAAAACAAAAAACAAAAAACCCTCATTGAAGTATGTGCTCTAAAACAGACTTCTGGGCTCAAATCTCAGCATCACTATTTACTGGCTATATAATTTCAGATACGTGAGCCCTTTGGGGCTTCCTAATATTCAGATCAGGAACACAACAATTTGAGACATACAGAAATGCGATGCATGTATTTAATGAAATAACAGAGATTAAATAAATTTGTCATTTATCAGAAGTTTTTGTTGAATTAAAAAAAAGCGACCAAACATACAAAACTGCATTCTTGATTTTGTTCTGAAAGATGGCTAGTGTTCTGTATAGAAAAAAGTACGCAAGGACACACGCAAGTGTCCGCAGTGATATTCTCTGAGCTGTGGGATTACAAGCAATCTTCACTCATCACACCCATCGGGTCCTTGCCTTACTCCTCCTACAAGCTGCCACGTATGTTTTATCTACTACCACAGTCGATTTTTAGGACAAGAGATCATTTCTTTTGATTCATTCAACAAACAACAAGCACCTACTATGTAACAGTAATTTCTTTAGAAGTTTGCTTTCTGGTCTTGTTTCATCCTTACTTTTCAAAGTGATAAATCATTTCAATAAAGAATGAATTTGATTTAATTTAAAAAGATCTGAAAGCTAAATGTAGGTGAAAAACAAAGCAATTTTAAAGCCACACTTGGGGAAAAAAATTAGCAGCAACTCACCTCCGATGACTCCAATACACAAGTAAAGCTCCTGTACAGTCCTACAGAAAGAAGCTGCAATCAAGCCACAGCCTGATAAGCAGCCACCAACAATCATGACTGGGCGGCTGCCGTATTTATTTACCAAAATGCTGCTGATGGGTCCTAGGAGAAGATAAATAAATTTAGCAGTGCAAAGGACACTTATTCCCTCACATCTACATAAGGCGTGAATGACAACATATGACAAGTCCTCTAAGATAAACAAAAGGCAGTGGAAAGAATATTGCTTTCTATAGCTTTTTGTGTACTGAAAAATAAATAATAATATAAACTTGGGCTCAAATTGGGCATGGTGGCGCACATCTATAGTCCTAGTGCATGGGAGGCTGAGGCAGAAGGATCATTGTAAACTGTAAATTTGAGACTATCCTGGACTACATAGTAAGTTCAAGACCATTCTCACTTTGTAGTTCTATACAGGTATTTAGAAATATCTAAGAAGTCAAAGCTTCTGATTATCCCATATTCTAGAAGACCAAGTCTCTTTGAAGGGTAGAATCAGACACTAGCTACCAAAAAGACTTGGTTGAAGATGTGCATGAAGCGATTTCATAGATACCTTCTGAATCACTGCTATGGCCTGAGTATTGGTCTCTCCTTAGATCTCCTCTGTAGAAACATAACCCCTAAAGGAATAGTGTTCAGAAGCGGGCCCTTGAGGCAAGGGATACAGCTTAGTAGTACAATGCCTGCCTGGCAAGAGCAAGGCCCTGAGTTTGATTCCAGGGGCCAAAAGAAAGCAGCAGACCCATTAAGCCTCATGAATGGGGTCAATGTCCTTACAAAAGAGGCCCAGGGGCTGGGCGTGGTGGCTCACGCCTGTAATCCCAGCACTCAGGAGGCTGTGGCAGGGGGATCCGTGCGAAGTTTAAGACCAACCTGGGCTACAAAGTGAGCTCAAGGCCAGTCTGAACTCCATAGTGAGACCCTGTCTCAAAAAGACAATAAACAAATAAATAAATAAAATTAAAAAAAGAAAAAAAGAGGCCCAGGGTAGCCTGTTTCCTCTTCTGCATTAGGATGGGTAGCTTTAACCAAAAAAAAAAAGCCATCGAGGAGGAACAGGTTTTCACTAGATCCGAGGTTAAGAGTACAGGAAAAGTTAGGTAATATATGATTTGAAAACAATATGAATTTACAGCTTGCAAAAGAAGAACTGAATATTAAAACAATATTTATGAAGTATTTCCATATAAATTAGTCATAAGATTTTATACATTCAGAATTATAAAAACCAACACTATCACACTATTTACTCTGTGAGGTATAAGTTAATGACAAATTTTACAGCATTTCTAATGAAATTCCAAGCCAGAGTATTAAGGTGAACATTGTGAAACTGAAAATATGTAGATTTATACCTTCAAATTTTTATAAAAAAGGAAAACCAAACTCAAAGTAGTTCAGATCTCTCCCAAAATATATTTACATTCGAACAACCATCAGTATGTGTCTTGGCTAAGCACTAAAAAGCACTAAAAAGCAAACAAAAATCAGCTCAAAACATACTGCTATTCCACACATAGCCTAAGTGTGTAAGTTAAAGGGCTATGACAGTTGAAAAGTGGTTTAAATTCTTAGGGGACATATTACTTAAAAAGCCAGAAACAAAGTAACTCATTTTATAAAAACTCTGTCACAAAGCTCATGATAGGCAATTTGTCTTTCAGTATTTCATGAAAGGTGGCCCTAATTAGCCATCATTAAAAATAGAAAGGAGCAGTTTATAGGACTATTATAACACCAACGCGGAGAAATGTGCCAATTATTTTACTAAACGGGTGAGGACAAAGAAGGAACTGTTTTCCCAGAGGAAAAGTGTCATGTGTAGTGAGCACAACTGACATCACTTACTTTGCTAGAAAAACGCCAAGAGGCTCCCCAGCCCTCGGCAGCTCAGAACTGTAACAATGACCCTCTGGTTTATACTCAGCTTAGGCTGACTGGAGGTACCTGGGGCACCTCTGGAGAGTATACCTAATTCTTCAGGCCACCATCATCAAAACTCTGATTAGACACCCTGGCAGACTGAAATTCAAAGCCTGTAAAAATGCTGGCTCTCAGAAACCAGATAATGACCCAAAGTCTGTATTTATTTCTAAAAAGTAAGTACTACAACTTAGCACTTAGGTTCTTTAAAAATGTATTTAACAAGCAAAACAGTCCTATGTTCAAAATGCAAAAAGGCACAAAAAGACACAGATATTTCCCACTTCTGTTTCTAACTACCTCATTTATCTTTCTCCAAAGCAGTTACTTATTACTTGTTCTTCTGCAAATTTAACTATATGTTTAAATAAATTATGATTTCAAGTATATATTCCTGTTTCAAGAGCTTTTATTATCTCAAAAGAATTATGAACTTCTCAAATGAAACAGAGTCAAGACCGTCTCTCACATGTAGTGCTGAATACACTATGGGGCTGGCTGAGTCTACTGCTAGCTTAGCTGTTTAGGACTATGTTATATGCAGCTGAAATGTGTAACTGTTTCATATCCGGGAGGCATTAAATTGCTACCCTAAACAAGGTTAACGGAAACAAAAGCTTGTCTAAAGAAGGCCACACAAGACACTGTCAATCCTTGTAAACAAAAGCACTTGGCTTTGGAACTCCTGCCAATTACACAATTACTTATTTTAAGCATTATGGCAGGTTTAACTTTTACATGTTTAATTGTAGTCTGAAGTTTCAAGGTGAAGCAAACATTCTAAATGACGCTAAGTAATTTACTGTCTACACAGCCTTCAGAACATGTCAAAGAGAACAGAAGGGGAGAAACGATAAAACTCAAGCTGTTTTTTTTTTTTTGAGACAGGGTCATCTCACTATGTAGCCTAGGCTGGTCTTGAACTTACAGTGATCTTCCTGGCTCAGCCTCCCCAGTGCTGAGATTATAGGCATGTACCACTACAGTCAGCAAAACTCAGCTGAAATGAAAATTCTACTTCATTCTTTAATTTCTAACACCATTCAGATATTTTACCTGAGACTCTGAACTACACTATTCAGCTTAGTCTGATTAATTCTTCAAACATCAGAAATCAGTCCATGGCCACACCACTCTGAATGTGCCCAATCTCGTCTGATCTTGGAAGCCAATCAGTGTCGGGCCTGGTTGGTACTTGGATGGGAGAAATCTATGCTTGTGCTTGTATTTCAAGAGTCAGGTAAAAAAAAAAAAAAAAACCCAGTTGTGCACACATTGTTTTTATGGGAGCTTTTGACGCTCAATGATGGCTGAGTTGGAGAGTATCAGAGGTTTCACAGTTTCCCGTTTCTTTTCAGACAATCACAGTGGAGCAAGCACAGCAAGAGCGCCATCGTTACCAGGAATCAAACAAGAGCCCAAACACAACACGCCCTTCAAGGGACAACGTTTCAAAGCAGCTAACCGAATATACAGACGATGTCGGTGTTACCTAACGCGGGACTGCCGCTGCTTAATGCATGTTACAAAAGCAGGCCTTCCCGGCCACTCACCTCCGCCGTACATGACAGCCAGCATGATGGAGGAGATCCACGACACCTCGCTGGTGGAGGCGCCGAATATCTCTTCAATTTCTTTAAAGAAGACAGTGATGGATTTGGGAAACGCGTACGAGAAGCCAATGGAGATGAAAGCTCCGATGACCACTGCCCACCCCCAGCCTCCGTCTGGGGGCGTATAGCCAACCGGTCCTCCGACGGCCACTGGCATTGCAGGTGCAGACGGTCTTCAAAACGCTGCTCAAATCTGGTATCTGAAAGACATGAAGTTAACCTAATAAATTAACAATAAAACATCCTCACAAAATCATTTTGTGTAGCAATACATGTTTCTAGTCTTCATCCCTGGTTAAAACTACCCACCACCCTCTAGGAACTTTCAGCACCACCCACAGAACTTCAGTGATGACTGGAAATTCGGCTCTATACAAACTCTTGTACAGGGTACATGGTGAGCCTCCAGGCTGCTGGTCCTACCAACAGGCCTAGAGGGCGGTGCGCCCTACTCCACCAGGACAGAAGCCCCTGTGCTCAGGAGCCTTCCAGACCTCACCTACTTCTCAGTGTTCCTCGTCCAGTAGAGACAACCTTCTACACCTAATTTAAAAAGGACTGAGTCATGGTGTTGCTCATGATTTTTTGTAGTTTGATGGAAAACAGCTTCTTGTCACCTAAACAATGGAAATGAACCTTTTTGAAAAACATATCCTTTGTACTTCAGAAAAATCTGTCTTAGCAGTTACTATAATTTCTCATATTACTATAGATATTAAATGTGTTAAGATAGCCTTTATAAAATTTTCCCCTTCCCCCAAATGTACTCTTCAAAACTTACTTTCTGTATTATTTATGGCTGACTTAAGTACAACAGACACTAGGGGTGTAGCTTCATGGTCGTAAGAAAAAAAAAAGGAAGCGGGTACTTGATAGTTATGTATCAATTTCTAAAACAGAAGGTTTTTCTGAATAATCTATGACAAGACAAACTTCTAAACAACAGCTACTTGATACAGCTAAAACCACAGATTATGATGTCAAAAGACAATAGCAGTAAATCAAAGATTCCTTTTCTTGAAATCACCCTGTAGCAGGGCCGGGGATATAGCTGAGCGGCATAGGCACTTGCCTGGCAAGCCTGAGGTCATGAGTTCAATCCCCAGTACCAAAAAAACCAAAAAAAACCCCAGTAGCAATGAATAGCATTGTTAGAAAATTAAAACTATGAGTGATAGGCAACCGAAAGTAAACATTTGGTGATAGTTGCTGACTTGTTTTCTAATGTCTCCTTTCATTAATTACTTACGTAACTAATATACTTAACTATATCCCCAGCCCCCTTACACATTTATTTTTATTTTTTAAAATTTTATTTACTTTTGAGATAAGATCTCATTGAGTTGCCTGGGATGGGCCTTGAATTTCAAAGTCTTCCAGCCTCAGCCTCCCAACTAGCTGGGGTTATAAATATGCACCACTAATTAATTTTTTGCAATGCTGGGTATTGAACACAGGACCAAAAGCAAGACCTTTATCACTGATCTGCACTCTGCAACTTCCACCCCAATATAACTCATCTTGTATGAGAGTATGTCCATTTCAGGCCTCCAGTCTAACCATATTTCAGCAATAAACAAAGTGAGAGATGACACGCTCATTCTTGACTACTGTGTTCTTCAGTCTAAACCACAAACTAGCTTCACCGAGATGGTAGTCAACTCTAAACACTTTACTTCCAACCTATCTGAATACTTAAGATAGCCCTATATGGGAAGTTTCCCTAAATGCAAGGATGTAGTCACCACTTGTACTCAACCTTGTACTAGAAGTTTAAGACAGTGCACACGGTCAAGTAAAGGAAAGAAAGAAAAAAACGATTAAGACTGGAACGAAGTTGTTTTTACTCATACTTAGCAGTTATCTAAAAGGGTTCAATCCCAAGTCGTCCTAAAACAAAATACAACACAACAAAAGAAAATAGCACAACACCTAAAGGGAAGGAAGGCAAGGGAAAGGAATGGACTAGTAACTACTGGACGTTGGGGAGAGCAGAGTAACAGCAAGCATACAAGAGAAATTTTAGGGCTGGTGAAAATGCTCTATTATCATGACTGTGGTGTGATCCTTAAAATTCTACATTTAAAATTGCTGGCTGGAGATGTAACCTAATGGTAAAGCACTTGCCTAGCATGCAAAAAGCCCTTGAGTTCAATTTCCAGCATCTAAAAAACTTTGCTGAAATTGTTGACTGAGTATAGCTCTACAGTAGCATGTTTACCTACCATGCACAAGACCCTGGAAATGATTCCCAAGACTGGGGGCGGGGGGATGCTAAATTTTATATCTCAATAAACCTGATTAAAAAAAGAAAAAGCACAAAGATAGTGACAATGAGGATAAAACCTGTTTCATGGTGCAGGGGCAAAAAAGAAACAAGGAAAAGATGAACACATTTTTCTTCTTGGCAAGATGAAAGGACCAAAGGAGGGCGAAGAGGAGGCAAAAATTTTCTTCCGAGTATCCACAACTGCAGGCTTGTTGCAAGTTCATGCTTAGCAGGGCACTGTCCGTGAGAAGCCTTTGTTGTTCTTCCAGAGATATACTACAGAGTATTTGATTTTTGCTAGCAAAGATTTCCCCCAAAGGCTGCCAAACATAAACTCACAATCTAAAATTTCACAACACATCAAGAATCAATCAATTAAAAAAAAAAAGAATCAATCAACCTACCTGTATCAAGTCCTCAAAGAATGTAATCATTATGCTGCAACAAACATGTACCAAGCTGGGCGTGGTGGTGCACACCTGTAATCCCAGCACTTGGGAGGCTGAGGCAGGAGGATCGTTGTGAGTTCCAGGCCAGCCTGGGCTACAAAGTGAGCTCAAGCCCAGCCTGAATTGCATAGTGAGACTGTGTCTCATAAAGACAAAAAACAAACATGTATCAATAAAAGGAATCAGTCAACCTTGAGGCCAGGAATGGTGGCACATGCCTGGGATCCCAGCATCAGGAGGCTGAGGCAGGAAGATTATTGTAAATTTGAAACCAGCCTGAGCTAAACCGTTAAATTTAAGGACAGCTTGAACCACCTGAGACTCTGTCTCAAAAAAGGGTAACAAACAAATAAAATCAACCAAACTTGAGTAGAAATATAATGCCATCTAAAGTCAGATTAGACACTCAAAAACTATACATATTGCAAATGAATGTTTAAATGACTAAAGTATTAAAGCCTTAAAGAAAACACTAAAAAAACCAAGATATAACAAAAGACAATTCCATCTGAAAAAGAACTCCTAGAAATAAAATGTAGTCAATTAAAATAATAAGTCAATTAGCAGATTGGACCCACATGGATAGACAATCAGTATACCTGGAGTATAGGTTTAAAGAAATTAATCAAATATGTTGCAGAATGTTTTACCATAAAGAAATGTTTGCAGTAATAAGTATGCTAATTACTCTAATTTGATCACAACTGTATACATGTATTTAACACACTGTACTCTATAAATGTGTACAATTACGTATCGGTTAAAATTTTTTTTAATTTAATGAAATAAAAAGACAACCAACTTAAATAAAAATAATTAATCCAAATTGAAGATTTTAGAATGGAAGAATCTGACATTTATCTAATGGCATAATGGGAAAAGAGAACAGTGGAAAGGAGACTATTTTCAAAGGTCGAGGCTAAAGCTATTACAGACTTAACAAACCTGCATATCAGAGGAAACACAATTTTAAAGACTCCTAAAACAGGCGTGGTAGTGCACACCTGTAATCCCAACACTTGGGGGGTTGAGCCAGGAGTGTCACCCAGAGTTCAAAGCCAGCCCGGGCTACATAGCAAGTCCTTGTCTCAAAAATAAAATTAAAAAATTCTACATAGCAACTATGGACAAAATATAGCTCACACAACATAATCACACTGACAAAAACAGACTTCTCTCCAATTTTGGAAAATTCCCAGCTAGTATGTCTTCAAATATTTCTTTGTCCCTTGTCTCTCTTTCCACTCCTCTGAGATTCCATTTGCAGGTGGTATCTATTTTCTCACTCTTACGTTTTACATCCTTTTGTTTTTCTGTACTTCATTCTGTATGACTTCTGGTTTTCTCTGGCTGTTTGGCAATAAATATTTAGTCAATTCAATTTATGGACAATACCCACACCACATAATCTAAGTAGTCAATCCTCATTTTCTTTTTTTTTTTTTTGGGTATGGGGAATTGAACTCAGAACCTTGCGCTTGCCAGGCAGGTGCTGTGTCACTGAGCTACCTCTCTGGCCCTCAATCCTCATTTTCAAGCCATTCAAATAAAACAGATTTCTGCCAAACAAAATCACACTGCCTTTTAATTGAAATTAACGTGTTGTTCAGAGTGTAAGGTACCAGCACTTAACTGTCTAAACAATATTAGCACAAACCTACTCTAAGTAACTAATTTAAAGATAACAATATGTGATGTATTAACAAGAGCTACCCTCCTATCGTGTCGTTTTAGAATTTTATTTTTTTGATTTTTCCCTGTAATAACCATCTCATTTTTCTAATACTAATTCTTAGAATTCTGAGAGAAGGCCGCAGTTTACAATCCATATGGAATAGTCATTCCCCCTCCAATATTTCTGATCTAACCTCTTGTTGGGTTAGTCGTAGGGTTCTCTTTACAATTGAATTTTTCCTTTTTAGGGGGCCCTACAAATTTTTATTGCATGAGGACATGGACTACAGTAAGAAATAAGTGAGAAATATACCTTTTATTTGTAATGTAGGGAAAGACAACCTTTGGATAAAGCAATTAGGAAAAGGAGAAGTAGAAGACCTCAGGCATAAAAGATTTTTTTTAGTTAAAGTCCCATCTGAATAGAAGAATCTGGAACTAATTCCAACAGTAAGAAATAAGTGAGAAATATACCTTTTATTTGT